>JBBIGB010292440.1:0-12471 GCA_037577075.1 Alestopetersius hilgendorfi | reverse complement strand
CTCTCTCTCTCTCTCTCTCTCTCTCTCTCTCTCTCTCTCTCTCTCTCTCTCTCTCTCTCTCTCTCTCTCTGTATCTTCTCTGGCTTTGTCTCTTCCTTGTGTTCCTCACAGCTGCACAAACAACAGGAATGGCCTGAGTCAAACAACTAAACCAGGGATTAAGTATGACCTCATTAACCTTTGATCTTTTTACACCGCCACCCTTTTACAATCGCCACTCTTAGTGCACACAGATGTGCACTAAGTCTCAAGACAAAAATGAACAGGTTAAGGCAAAATAGGTCAACGTCATCTGTGTGATCACTCACCAAACTCATCATGCAGCTAGGTGCAGCTTGGCAGTTACTCCAAGCAAGTGAAAACCAATTGAAAACCTCCTGCAGTGTTTGAAGTTTTTCATGTGTTCTGGTTATTGAAATCATTTGTGATGTATTTCGCCCATGCCTTGTGTCACTTTAATGTAAAAAAAACCACGGAGATATTTTTTTATAAGAAACGAGCAACACATAACCAACATGAATCCAAGTGAAAGGCTTACTTATTTATTGTTTCTATTTTCTTGTCTAAACTTTGTCGATTCTAATCAGTCTAATGAAATAATCACATAAAACCTGGGACCCTACTAAGGATTAAGTGGTTACAGAAAATTTCAGGGGACTTTATAAACTTGTACAAATGTAGAACTTTCAAGAACCATCCACTGAAAGGTTCTTTAGGCTTATTATATTTATTTGTTGCACTTTAAAACTGGTTTTGTGCTGTTTTGTCAACCAGGGACTGAAGTACTGAATAGTGAAATGAGCGCTAGCACCACTTCAGGTAGAGTGGGGCGCTTTTTTGGGAAACATCAAATTAGTCCATCAAAACCATTACCAGCACTGTTCAGGTTGCTTTCATTTAAACGGCTTCTTATCTACACCTCTAGATTTTTTGCACCAAATATTGCATACAGCTAAACATCAGTTTTGAAATCAATATTGGCCCTGACCTTCTCAGTTCATGTCTTTGATTAAACATTATTTATCATATTAGGTATATTTTTTGTAATCTTCAGTCAAACTGCTGTGATTTCTGTGCCAGTGGGTGGAAAGGAATTGTATTATTGGCTAAAAATAAAAAATCAAGCTATCTGTCATCAAGAAAATGCTCCGCAAGCTCAAGGGAGCCTAGATCCCAGACATAACAGGTCGGGATGACAGTGATACACCAGTCAACAGCATTTGATGAGTTTCACATTATAAACCACTTTCAAGAATTTCCTTTGACATACATTGTTAGAAGTTTGCTTTAACTGTACAAGGAATTTCAGTGCTTTCTTATGATTAATCTCTTTCAGAGAAGTAAAAGTGTTTTTATTTATTATTCTTATCAAATTCAATGTCGCTCTAAATGGACCAGCAATGTCTACTCAAGCTTTATAGTCATTATCTGACAAAAGCCACGAAGTACCCAAACTTTAGGCTCCCCTCCTTTGCCTGAATTCACCCTCTTCTACTCAGCCCAGCATCCATGGAAGTTAAAGAATAACCAGTTATCGTGTCTTCGATCGAAACCCAGGCCTACTAGTCACCTTCAGGCCTTCTTATCCCATACTAGAGGCTAGCTGGAGTGTTCCTGAATGGAAGGCTGCAATCAAAAAGCAGTCTGAATGATCTGCTAAATGTCTTTTATTGGTAAAATGATGGATCCCAATAGTACATAAATTAGAATTATGCTGGCATAGTGATCACATAGTTCTGCCTCAGACGAATGCCAAATCCTTCTGCCCAGCTGCCAAAAGAAGAACCTGCCAAGCGCCTTAGCTAACTAGTGTCAGAGAGGGGGCGCTGGAGAGGATACATTCAGAAAGACGTGTCTCCAGTGTAAACATTCTTCACATGCACCTCTAAACTACACAGTGCAGGTTAGATGTCAAAAACTAGATAAGAACATTTAAATTGGTGAGACATTCACTGAATGTGCATAGTCTTTCCTTTAACAAAGAGTTTTTCAAACAAATGAGCATTTAATTTGAATTGAGATGTATATATACATATATGTAGTGCTGTGTAAAATCTTGTGAATCTGTGAAATTTGAGCAGTTATTCAAAAAAGTAAAATTAGAAATAAAATTAGAATAAATATTAATGAAATGAATACAGTTAACTGTGATCTTGTGTAATTGCAGATCTTTCCTTGAGGAAGCCCAGTGTTACTTGTAGTTACAATCAAATACCTGGCTTGGATCAGTCAGTACTTCACTAGATTAAATCAGGCGCACTGCTTTTGGAACATTTTTTTTGGAAAACTTGCTTTTTGGAAATTTTTGAAATGACTGAGAAATGACTGAGAAAAGATTGCAACCCCATCAAAAAAAAAAAAAATTATATATATATATATAAACCCAAGATTAAGCAGCACTTGAGTAAACTTACTGAAGGAGTAATTAGCTGAAATATAAACTGGATGGTGACTGGACTTTCATAGAGGTTCAAAATGATTGCACTGACTGACAGTGACTGTGTTCTGCTTATTTGCTTTTTTTGTTTGACATGTTAGTAAGTTTAGCTCCGTACTGATTACTGTCCAGATAAATAGCTTTTCGTATCACTTTCACAGATGCAGACTTCTGCATAGCAACACAGGCATCTGACCACAGGCTACAGATTGGGTGCAGACTTTTTTATTGGTATTCGTTGTCTGACTCCATATACTGTGTCTGTCTGACACACACGTCACTATCATGAGGCTCCTGCCAGCAGCTGTTTGAGGAAAAACCGAACGTTTGCCAGCATTCAGACGCCTGTGCCCACAGCCCAGCCTGAGGCACTGAGAAGGAGCACGATACATTGTGACTGACCCGATGAGTATTTACACTCCTGTGTGTAAATCAGTTGCTTTTTTACTGGCGCTGCGTGTGGGAATGCAGTAAACCACGTCACGGGCTTAGGCCGAGATAGCAGCGTCGTATATTCAACAGTGAATGCTGAGAGGGAGATACAGTCACTCACACACATCCGCTTGCACTCACACACACACACACACACACACACACACACACACAGGTTGAGACCTACACTCATGCCAGGCGGAGTGGTGGATTTATAGGGTTAGAAAGAGACTGAGAAGTTTTGAGAGAATATATTTGTCCCAGTGCAGCTCGGGCTGTAGGCCTGGGACAAGAGTTCAGTGAAAGCTTGCTAAATGGTTTTGCCTTTCTTCAGTTCTGTTTTCCAGCTGCTTTCTGTTTTCTCAAGACTAAAGTGCAACTGTAAATGGGTCCTAATCATGGTGTTCTTTACTGTGTGTTCTTGACGTCTTGACTGATCAGTTGATTTGAATTCGACTCAGTGTATAGTAGAATTCTCCCCTCATGCTTATCATCTTTTCAATTACATCCTTCTGGAGAGCACTATAGATTCTTTAAAATAAAAACAATCCATTGCAACAATAGCTTCTATTGTATTATGATAAATTCTTCGGAGTTGCCCAAGGAATCAGAGTCAGTCTGAACAATTACAAAAATGTTATGCTCTATGCTGTATTTTATACTGTGTATTGTATGTTTTAATCTCTTTTGTACTGATTTGGAAAAACAGACACCACCAACATTGCAATAAAGAATCATTTATTTGTTCTCATAGCCTCTTATCTAGACCAGCGAGTAATGATGGAACATATCGCAGCATAACTCGATGCTGGAGACTAGTGGTTAGGGAATGACCCTGCAATCAGAAGGTTGTGGGTTACTGAGGTACGCTTAAGCAAGGTATCGTCCCCACACACCATTCTCTGGCTGGCCCTCATTGGGGACAGCACACTGCTTCACTTGATGAATGGGTTAAATGCAAAGAAAGAATTTTACATTGTTGTGCAGTGGTGTGTTCACGTGTGACTATAAGAGTACACATATACACATACACTATACACATCAGACAGAAAGCATAAAAACTCCCTGGGCAGGTCACTACAGTTCATTGCAGGGCAGATGCACTATTAGGATAAAAGCATTGCGGCGCCTGACCATTATACCAACAGGGACTTTAATGATGCTGCATTCAAATATATAGACTTTCCTCCCTTTGCAGTTCTAACGACTTTCACTTTGCAGCTTTCCACAAGATTGTGGAGTGTTTCTGTGGGAATTTGTGCCCATTCATTCTGTAGAGCAATGTTTCCACTTGAGCTCAGTGAGAGGTTGATAATGACCTGATTAGTAGGATCATGTGTGTTAAAGCAGGGAAAGCACTAAAATATGCAGAGCAGTAGTCCTCCAGGATCAAGGTTGGGAGCCACTTCCATAGCAAAGTGCAACAGTGGCAAATCTCTTCAAGAACTAAAGGACAAAATGTTGAGAAGGCAGCAAAAAAATAAAACAACTATAAGAAGTAGTAATCCTAATAAATAAAGTAATAAAGCAAGGATAATTGTAAGACCAATCAGATTAATAAAACCTGTTGACAATGTTAGAAGCCCATCAGAGGACACTAAAATAGTGCTCCTAAGAAATCCATGATTAGTTTCCATTTAATTTGTTCCCAGAGTGTTAAATTAAATCCAACAACAGTCAATTATTTTGCTTAAAAATAATGTGTTTATTGTAATTTGTCATTCACCAGTGCGGTTTATTACACTGCAATGCATAATGCAGTCATAATAATGCAGAACAATCATTTTGTATCACACGCACCATACATTTTGAGTTAGTTCTCATTTCTGTTCTATTGCGGCTGCCAGCACATCTAAAACACACTATATGGTAAAAGGTTTTGGGACGTCTGACCAACAGGGACTTCGCATTCAAACACATAGACTTTTATATGGAGTTGGTGCCCCCTTTGCAGCTGTAACAGCTTCCATTTTTCTTGGAAGGCTTTCCACAAGATTTTGGAGTTCTGTGGGAATTCTGTGGGAATTTGTCCCCATTCATTCTGTGGAGTATTTATGAATTCAGGCACTGATGATGGATGAGAACGCTGGGTCACAATCACTATTACAGTTCATCCTAAAGGTGTTGGATGGGGCTGAGGTCAGGGCTCTGTGCGGCCAGTCAAGTTCTTCCACACTGAACTCATCCAACCATGACTTTATGGAGCTTGCTTTGTGCACTGGGGCACAGTCCTACTGGAATAGAAAAGGTTCTTCCCCAAACTGTGTCCACAAAGTTCGGAGCATGGTGTTGTCCAAAATGTCTAGGTATACTAAAGCTTGATACTAAAGCTTCACTGGAAGTAAGGGGTCTAGCCCAAACTAAAACAGGTGTGTCCCTATACTTTTGTCCATATAGTGTAGGTACATAGGTTACTGTACTTAAATAATCTTTGGTCAAATTGTTCCTTTAAGACGAGTAGAAAACCTGTGAAGATCTTGAAGACTTCCTTTATGAACAAGACCATCATATTTTTTTAAAGCATTTTCCTATTATGTCTGATTTAAAGCACTTCCTCACATTTTCTTACGATCTCCCCCCACACCCCACCCTCTTTCCATCACCCAGCTCTGATAAAATGAAAAATAAAATCAAGCCAAAGACATGAAACATGAAAACAGAAAATGGCTCCTCAACTGCGCAACGGCTTCACATTAAACATCTGACATTTACAGCCCATTACGACTGCCTCGGCTTTGTTTACCACCAGCTCCTATTAGAACATGTGGACCGTAACGTGGTATGTGTGTGTATGGGTGTACGTGTGTGGAGATGAATTGATATGTGGATTTACTGGGTCAGTGAGGGCAAGCATGCTGATGAGAGGGAAAGCAGCCTGTGGCACTGCTGTGTGTACACACTGAGCGATGAGGGCCATTTGGAAGCATATGCTTTTCTCCCCTGGACACTGGGCTGCACTGCCAGCATGAAGATCTCACACTTGGTTCATCCTCTACATTCAAAACCTGCAAATTGTTTAAACCCAATATAGCTCTAACCTAGAATTTTCATGTTTTCAGCTTTTACTGTGGTAATTTGCTGCTTTGGTGTTAACCTGCTTATGACCAAATATTAAAGAAATACTGATTAACTTATAGACACTTATAATACAGGTCAATAGACAGGTACTGAAGCAATTGCCCATTGGCTTACATTAAGCAGCTGTGTGCTAACACCCGTGGTCAAATGTTTTGCTGATTTTTCTAAGTGAAAATAAGTGGACACATCCATAACGGGGAACTTAACTATATTTTAGAAACACAAACAAGTTTTTGTATATAACGCAAGTGTTTTTACTTATAACAGTACAACACTACACACTTCATGTGCCACATTGTTTTAGCACATAAACAGTAATTAATCTGCTGAAGTGTGTCCTGTGTAGAGGATGTAAAGAAACCTAATTTGACTGACACACCCAAACTTGCATTCTCACTATATAAAGCCATTGGTTTCTTGTGGGTTTATTCTTTATTGACTTAGAAAAAAATATAATACTCCTGTAAAGCATTACTTTGCCAGAAAAGTAGTGATAAATATATTTATATATACATAGTTTCATCTTTTGTTTTGTCTACTTTGCTGCTGTAGCGATGCAAATTTTCCCGCCTGGGGGACTGATAATCTTATCTTAGCTTAGCTTATATGACATTCATCAGAAATGAAATCCTAGGCCAGCATCAGCCAGATCATTTGAATGTTACTTATTTATATTATCACTGATCTGGTTTTGGAGTAAAACGCTTCATGACATTTCATGGCAAACCACCACAGTTGTGGATTAAAGGGTCCATGCGTGCACTGGCCCTTTAAATATACCCTCCTGTGAAGTTGGCGAGCTAATGGATGCAGTGGTAGGCGCTAATGGATGGCGAACCTGAAAAATGGCCTTATCTGAAAAGGTCCAGGGCAGCTATAAATGAAATAATTGCGCACAGCACATTCATCTGTGTCCTGGCCATTGAGAGGACTTTGAGAGAAACCATTTGATCAGAGCTAGCTCTCGTTCCCCCTCTTTGTCCCTGTGTAAATGCATCTCTTCCTGTGGCTAGCTAAGCTATTCCCTCTGCAGGAAGCCCTGAGAGTCAGAAGCAGAAATAGACAGTGAGAAAGAGAGAGAGAGAGAGAGATTGGCTGAAAATGAGGTACAGACACTACTACAGCAGCCTGGAGTGACATCTTCCTAGCACATCAGCTGACTGTGACACATGTCTAACATATTTGTCTCACCGGTGAGATATAGCTCACACTGGCCCCAGCCCGTCTCTGAGTTTTGTGTTAGTGCTTCAGTGAACATCAGTGCATTCGGGTTCTTTTGAAACTCCCCTCCTCAGCATACCGGATTCTCTCTGAAACCTTTACTGAGCAACACAAAAAGTCTGCTTCACCAAAAACAAAGGACTAGATATCATTACTGTGTGCAAGGATGTTTCATGTGAAAGCAAGCTCAGGGACACCAGCCACATGCAAGCCTTCATGGTTCTAACACTTCTGAGCCATGGCTTCTTGATATGCAATGTTCTGCAAGTTCAAACTGAACAAGTAAAACATTATTCATCGTGAAACAATTGGGTTACCAAAAAAAAAATCCAATTATATGTAAAAATGCAACTTTTCTTGTAGGGATTACAGCATGTCTTTCATAGTTCACTGCTTTTAACTTCTTTTAAAAGAGGTTTTTGATGAAATTATAAAATTTTATTACCGAAACAAAGCCATGCCAATTGGTTTCATGAGAAATGTCAAAAATTGTTCCCAATTGTAGTGATAACCAGAGGTCTGAAGTGTTTAATGCCTCTAAGGGCTACGTTTACGGCATTTAGCAGACGCTGTGATCCACCGACTTCATACAAAGCTATTACAAGAAGTGGTTATGAAAACTCTGCCTAATGTCTGAGACATTGTTCATTTTAAAGCAAGTTTTTAGCCTAAACTGCACTTTTCCAAAACCATTAATGACAAAGTTAAATATCTAAGGTATGGTGAGGTCAAAAAATCCCAAAAGAACCACATCATTCCATTATAATATAATTTCAGATTCATTAAAATGTCTATATTCATGATGTAGACATCAAGGCCCTGTGGCAAGTTGCCCTATTATGTACTCTTTCATATGTTCATATGTTAAATGTTGAATTACACAGCAAAATAGTAACTTTAATGGAAATATCCAGTTCTTTACACTAAAAATAAAGGTTTTTAAACGGATCTTGGCTTGAAAATATGGTTCTAGGCCAACCGTTTAAATGGCATAGAACTGTACATTTTGTGTAAAAAAAAAAGAAAAAAAGATTCTTCCTACTTATTTTCTCTTATTTAGAAAAATAGTTCTTCTAAGAAGCGTGGACTAAAAGGGTTAGGGCAGGGCCATTCAATTTCAATAGCAAGTGGGCCGAATACTAAAGTAACTGGGGGTTCGGGGCCACAGAATATTGTGCTGTCCAGGCAATGGGTGGGGGTGTGGGGGTCTAGCAACTGACAGGATTCCGTTCCCGGTTGGGGCCAGGACCTGCATATGAACCCCCAACCTTGGAGGCGTGAGGCAACAGTACTACCCACTGCACCATAATGGGGCTTTTTAAATGCTAACTTACAAGATGGCACTTTTCCAATATTCAATACAAATCAATCTAAACATGTAATTGTTTGAATCTCAACATTTTGTTTTGTGAATATGATGTGTGTTGAGGAAAAAAAGCCAATGATTTGGACAGAAACATAAAATGTTCTCTTTTAGTGTACACTAGGCAAGAAAACCATATATCAGGCTAAAGACGCTGCTAAGTCATTGAATGCTGTCGCTAATCGTGACGTTTAGTGCCTGAATAAACAAGTCAACCTGTCATTTCCACAGCTGCTGTCTAACACTGACATTTATTAGCATTGTTTAAGGTATGGCTAAGTGCAGCACACCTGTCACTCAATGCTCTCTTCCTGGCAGTAGAGGCCGCCTCTTCCTGCCTCGTCTATCAGCGTTGTGGCGAGAAGTGTTGATTATGGCAGTGGGGGGCTGCTATTGAGCAGGATGGGCCCTTGTGTGGTTAATGTGGGTGTTGAGATGGTGTGATTTTATCACATGTGAAAAAATAATCTGTTACTTTGGAAATACAGATGTCTGTGCAGTGACAGCAGCCATGTAACACTAAACAGAGCTACATTTCTCCATCATTCAGGACCCAAATGAACGAGTTAGCAGCTTCACATTTGTTAAGACTGCTGTAAAATGATTGCGTAAATACTGTGCCAAAAATTTAGTGCTAAGCTAATTTTACCTCTAAGCTGTGATTATATGGCATCATCTTGGATTGACAATCTTCATAAAACGGGCGAAAAATAGGTTAGCAAAAAAGTCACTGCTGTTTATCAGCCTGAAATTATACTGAAAACGTGAGAAACAACTGATCATTCGGTAATATCGTGATTAACATTGATACAGCATCTTTGAAAATCCTTCTCTAGTTTTTTTGGACTTTACTGGGGTCTGTTCTTCAGGTCCTTCTATGTAATGTGTGCTCAGTGAATTACTGGAGGTGAACTTCGAGGTATGCTTTAGATCACTGCTCTGCTGTAAGACCCAAACATGACTAAAGATGCCATTCATGAATCTTAATAATAAGAAGGAATCAGCTTCCAGCCATGGACCCACCACCATACTTCACTTTGGAATTTGGTATTTTTCTGTATAGTCTTTACCTAGTTCATGCTAAGCCCACCTTCGGTGTTTGTTTGCGTACACATGTCCGAGCATAAGACCAGTTTGAGTCCATGTTCCAGTTAGGTTGAGGGACTTCCAGGGACTTAGGTTTTTGGTTTGATGACAGCAGAGACTTCTCTTTTTCTAAGCCCACCAAATACTTTGTTGGCACTGAGATCACATCTAATCTTTATCAAGGCTGGCAATAATTATGGTGAGCACTTGGTTCATACTGTCAATCAAAATGATTTTCATTAACATTAACATTGCACACAATATGAAATATCTTTTACAAATCAACATTTTGATGTGGACACTGAAACTACACACACACACATACATATATATATATAATTAAAATGGCTTTTAAATGATATTTTACTGCATGTCCTTCTATGTATGATTGTGTATGTGCCAAATAAAATAAAGCTAGAAACATAAGTTTGGACAAGAATGTCTGCTAACTTTACTATTGATGTGGAATCTGTAAAAGTGGTGGACAGGTTTTGTCCTTTTGGATTAATTGCTAAAAACAAAAAATCCATCAATCAAAAGCACAGTTTGGCACTCAGCAGAATGAGGATGAAAGATAAAAAACACCTTTCAGTGTAATGATGTATCGACTTTCAGCTGAAAGATTTATCCAGGCTGGATGTGGAAGTTGGAAATAGGAAGAGAGGCCATGAAAAATATTGCTCCGTTTGAACTTTGGTGCTAGTGAAGACTTTTAATAGTACTTTTGGCAGCAACAAACAAAAACAACCCAAAGGATCCTTAACCAAATCAAACCTCACCTCTTATTTGAATTCCAGAAAACCAAATTATGAGAACGGATCCAGTGAAAAAGGTAATTTTGCCTGGAACGGATCAGGGCAGGAGAGGAAGAGGACAGCCAGCAAGAAGATTGATTGATTAAGTCAATCAGAGATATCATGAACAAGTCATTAAGAAGCCTGAAGACCCAAACAGAAGACAGACGACTGGAGAAACAACATCTATGTGGTTGCCAGAAGCTGGAACCAACTGGATGGCACTTAATAATAATAATAATAATAATAATAATAATAGGCCGATAAACACACTACCTCTTAATTAAGACTGAAGTCTTTTGTGTTGAAATCTGCAAACTCTACTGCCACCTTGTCTACGAGAGATCTTTTTCCATACAGCTAAATAGCTCCATCTTCTGGTCACTAATGGTGCACTCTCTTTTTCACCAGAGAAGGGCTTTGTTATGCCATAATCTGACTCAGTGTTAGTGCATGCTTCTATTTCTTGCTTGTCTAACCACTGGAGTTCAGTTAAAAACAAACAAACAAAAAAAAATCTAGCATCCCATTACACCTGAAGAAAAGTGTTTTGTGCTAAGATAAATGACACTAGACAACTAGGCTACAGGGACCTAAACAAACCTGGGGGTTTCTCAGGTTGCCAGAAAGCCTATACCAGCAAAAGAGTGACTTTGTATCTTCTGACTGAATAGTGTTCATTTTAAAGGCCCAGCTTGGTATTTTTTGTTCCTTCTTATTCAGAATCGTTACCAAGCAGCAAGTCTGTGATGATAACCAACTGTTTGGATTTACAATGCATTTGGTGTTAAACCAGCCAACATAAACTACATGGACCAAAGTATTGGGACATACCTGGTTTTCATGCTTCAGTATACCAAGACATTTTAGAAAATGCTATGCTTCCAACTTTGTGGACACAGTTTGTGCAAGAACCTTTTCTATTCCAGCATGACACAGTGCACAAAGCACCAATCTACCTCACCCATGCACAGTTTTTGTTTCTCTCTACATATATTTTTCTTTAATTCACAGAATATTGTTTCATATTTTATTTTTTGTTTATTTGTTATTATATTGTCTTTTCTTTTCCTATCTCTAAGTAATCCTAGGTTATCTCTTTTGGAAATGTGCACAGCCTTTGGTGTGATTTGGGGTACATTTCACTGCACATTGTGCTTGTATAGTTGTGTATGTGACAAATAAAGAATTGTGAAGGTCCTAGTCGGATGAGTTTGGTGTGGAAGATCTTGATTGGTCCTGACCTCAACCCCATCCAACACCTTTGGGATGAACTAGAATGGAGATTGCGAGCCAGGCCTTCTCATCCACCATCAGTGCCTGAACTCATAAATACTCTACTGAATGAATGGGCACAAACTCCCACAGAAACTCTTGTGGAAAACCTTACAAGGAGAGTAGAAACTGTAATAGCTGCTAAGTGGGACTCATGCTGAAAGTATGGTGTTGTCCTAAATTCCTTGGTAGGCCTATGCTTAAACAAGCCTAAACCCAGAAAACAGCTGTTGTCTCAAAACTCTTGTCCATATAGTTTATCTTAACTGGTAAATTCTGAAAATCTAACCAGGCTGCTTTCACTTATGAGATAAAAGCAGCCGAGATTGAACAGGCTGATCCGGAAATCCAGCTCTGTTCTAGGATGCCCTCTAAATGCATTTTGCGTTACATGTGCAATATTTGGGTGAAGCTATTACTTCTGGCCAAAATGTGCAATTTTTCTGGTGCATTTCTAATGCTATGCTATTGTCAAAGCCTGTCATTCCATTGTGTACCTGTGTGCGTATCTATAGTGTTCTCATATTCACTTTTACATATACTTACTGTGTACATGCATACAACCTATCCAAGCTTACATGTGCAATTTAGCCTACTTACAGTTTACATACATATATGTATATTTTTTACAAAACAGCCATGCATACTTATTAGTGTGCTTGCAGAGGAAGCACACTATTGTTCTTCTTAAGTTTTATTTTTATCGTCTTTAGGGGCCGTTCACATATCGCGCCTAAAAACGCGCGGAAAACGCGAGGCGCGTCGCTTTCTCATTTTTTTCCAAA
>JBBIGB010292423.1:0-12472 GCA_037577075.1 Alestopetersius hilgendorfi | reverse complement strand
GATTAGATTGACTTTATTAATCCCACAATGGGGAAATTCTGTAGAAACAGCAGCAGTAGTGAGAAAGACAGTTTAAGAGGATCCGTAGGATCAAAGAAAGCAACGATATAAGAACAAAGAAAAATCAATATAAAACAATAAACAATTTCCCACTGTATAAATGTAAGTAAAGATATAGGTAAACAACATATACACAGTGCAAGTTAAGTGAATGAACAGGGATGGGGATAATCAGAAGAATTGCACATGGTCAAAAATACTGCACAACAGCATAACAAGCAATATACACAATGTGTGTTTGTATGTGTATGTAAGTGGACAATCTGAGAAAGCTGCACATATCCTTTTTCATCCAGGATAAAGTCTCAGTGCAGTCAGTCATGGGATCTAATAGTAGAGACTAGGCAGGACTGAAATTAGCTGACAAAGATGTGAATGACCTACATATGAGAGTTTAGTGTACAAAATGTGTAACCCATAAAAAGGTACATAATCAGTTTCATAACAAGTCAGTGACAATGAATCCCACCAATACAAATATAAAACTGTATGATTAAGATAATGATCTTATTCTGTGTATCAGCAGTATAAGGAAAACAGACTCTCACCTCTAACACCCCTCCACTGACAGGGTCATGGTCATCTGCTGAAGTATCTCCCTGACCTATCAGAGAGTTCACCAGCTCACAGAATCTAAAGGAACAGTGTTGCATTCAAATGAGTAACAACATAAATAGTATAATATGCACATGTACAGGAACTAACTATTATTTGTAAAACCCAAACCCAAGTCACAGTCAGCTCCACAATCAGTATTCAGGCTAGAAAATAATTTTTTACATTCAATCATAGACATTCACAACATCAGCCTAATATAAAATGAAACCATGTCAAAGAAAACTTTCAGATAAAACAAAATTTCATAAGTGCATGAGCACAAAACGCAGTCCTCTATGAAGAGCAACGCTGGCTAAAATTTTGGTTATTGTATGTGTAGAGTTAGTTAAAAAAAACCTACACCCCTGTTTTCTTTGAATATGTCATGTGTATGAGAGTATGTGTGTGTGTAGCACTCACCCTTTACAGTGCAGATCACTGGGAAAGCACAGCTGGAAATCATCAGAGTTGTACAGGACATACAGGAAGCAGCTCCGCTCATCAAATTTAGAAATACTGTTAAGAGTTCAGAGTTATACAACAACCACATACATGCAAATGTTTGGCCACCCATTGATAAAAAATGTCTTTTTTTAATTGAAAAGATGTTAACACAGTCTCCCTAGGAAATGGAAAAAAACAACATTTTCGGCAAACATTGATGCATAGTTACTTTTTATGCCATAAATTTAATAAAAATAAATAATAAAAACATTATTCTGGCACTGTGCAAAAGGTTGGGCACCCTAAGAAAACCTTTTTACAAGGTTTCAGACATTAATCAGATCATTAGATCTGATGCATGGCAACAGCTGTCATTAGTAAATGTTTGAACAACACATTAGTTTGAACACGTTTTTACTCAAGAAAACTATTTCAAAAGGTTTTACAATTGTGATTTGTTGCATTTCATCATAATTAGTGTTGCTTTTGGCAGCCTGTACTAATTTTAGTTTTAGTCTAGTCTTTGCATCAAGCTGTCATTTTAGTTTTTATTAGTCTTAGTCATGTCCATACTCTCTTTATTCTAGTCAAGTTTAATTCGACTTAAATTCTGAGCATTTTAGTCTTATTTTAGTCAGAATTATACCGTAGTTTTAGTCAAAGAAAGTTGTATTATAGTCTCTTTTTTAGTAATGCAATTCTATTCACCCCAGTCAATATAGTATAGGTACCTAGTAGAATAGACACAATCTATCTAAATGTTCTTTTAGTCAAAAATGTTTCACAATTCAAACAAAGTTATTTTATTATTATATTATTGTTACCTTACAGACTCAAGAATACTGTACATCCATTCCAGACACGGAAGACACTCTGATTTGAATTTACGACATTTATTGTGCCAGCCAAACATGTTGGAACTTATAAATTTAGCTAATAATGTGTGTCTATTGCCATAAAATCCACATTTGTAAAACTGGTAAAAGTCTTCACCCTGAATTTACCCTGATTTTTTTTTTCTTCCGAACAAATATATTCTACACAACCAAAACAGAACAATTTAGGATCCGTTTTTTGTGGGTATGGGAAAGGCTGCTTGTCAAAATGCTGTGTGTGTGTGTGTGTGTGTGTGTGTGTGTGTGTGTGTGTGTGTATGAGAGAGACTTTGTGTGTGTGTGTCATTTCTCTCTCCCTGCCACTATATTGGCCCTGCGATAGATTTTGGCCACTCTAGATAGATTTAATACATGGTACCTCTCAATTGACAAAAGTATTGGGACGTAACGCAGTTCAACTCGAGCAACCAAATATTTTTCTCTATTGTCTCGTTTTAGTCAATGAAAATGAAGAGACATTTTAGGATAGTTTTCATTTAGTCTCGTTCTTATTCGTCAACAATATTACATGATATATTTCGTTATAGTTATCGTCCCATTACCAGCATTTACGTTGTGGCTCGTCTCGTATTTGTCACATGATAAATGTTTGTTGAAGACCATATTTAGTCATTTTCGTTGATGAAAGCCACACTAGTAATAATCTGTAAAATATTCTACGCATGTTATTGGAGAAAGAAGTGTACCCTTTTGAATGCAACAAAAAAACCTAATGTATGACAATTTCACTATCAAAGCCAAAACATGCAAAGCAAAAAGGTTAACAAAATATAGACGCCAACTAAAGTCAGACAACCCAACCAGTACGTAAACTGGAACTGAGCCCTGTTCTGCTAAAGAGCTAATCAGATCTCCTCTTTGAGAGCCCGCAGCCAGAGCCCTCATGTTGCTGGGAAAAACAGGCACCTACTGCCCTGACCAAGAGCATAAAAACAAGAGTAAAGTACACAGTGACTTTGACCAGCAGCCAAAAAAACAGCAGCCATGACCCAAACCACACCCCAAGGAGGAAGCTTCAAATATAGCAGAGAAATGTCTCTTGGATCAGTTAAAGACACAACAGCCATCTGCAAAAATACTTACAGAGATAAAGAGAATATATACATAGGTTATATGCACACACACCCACACACACCCACACACACAATAACCCCCCAGTTTTACACTGATCAGCATTCACGGATTCAGTCTAACGCGGATTTTTCTGAGAACTGAACTGTATTACCGTCACCAGTCCAGCAGTAATACACTGAGAACTTTTCAACTGTCCTTGTCCTTGTATTTTAGTGGGGTTTTTTGTGTAACTTTCCCCTCCCCAATTATCAACTGATATCAGTTTATTTAGTATTAGTAAACTGTGCCCTGTCTAAACACGTGGGTAGAGAGAGTTGTTTCTTTTGTGTACGAGTGTTTGTTTTCGCTCACCGCATGCCAATGCTAATTGCTAATGGTAAAAAAAAAAGTTTTCTGAAAAATGTAAGTGTTCTGGGAGCATATTTAGGGTTTCCACTATAAATATTTTTTTTTAACCAAAACACAACAATGCGGTTTTTCACTATACGCAGGTGCTCTTGGAATGTAACCCCCGCGAATATACATGTAGAGAGAGAGAGAGAGAATGAGTGTGAGATGTGGTGCATGTACTCCCTAACTGCACCAACCTCACTCCACGAATCGCTGATGCAGGGAATGTCCACTCATGGAGGCCTTTCTAGGTGAAGAACATGAAAATGGAACGTGATCAAGCTCATAAATGGACATGGAAACAAATGAACACACAGTATATATAGCAATCTATCTGTTCAGCACCAGTGCTGGCACAGCTTTGTTTGTAAACTTCACGACTTTGCGTCAAATTACACCACTGTGAAACCAGATGCCATCTGTGGGAACTGCTATGAACAGACAAGCATTACACACGGACACTGGCAAACTCTCCTCCTTTTTGTTTCACCGATAAGCACCACATTACTAATTTAGCACAGCAAGAGAACACTGCCCTGCAGTCACATCAATGTCATTCAGGTGAAAACTGCAGACTGTGGGCATTGAGTGTAGAGCAGAGGTGAACAACAGAGCAAATAGATACAGGGCAAAACCTGACGTGTACCTCCAGTGGAGTGATGTGCTTCAGCTGCACAGTGCGGCTGTTGTCGTCTTCATTTACTCTCACTACACTTGGCTGGAACACTTTAGTGGGTTCCAGAATCAGGACCTGCAATCATAGCCAATACACATTAACTACTGTCTGTAATACTCAATGAAGCTTTACACTGGTGGTCAGCAAGCTTCATCCTGTAGAGCTACCTTTGTGTAATGCAGCTCAGAATCTTGCTAAAAAATGTAAAGGTACTGCAAATAAACACTGATTAACTGAAGCAGGCGTGGCTGGTTAGGGACAGAATAAAGCTTTGCAAGATAGATCTACAGGGTGCAATTTGGTGCCCACCGCTCTATGGCAGTGCTTCTCATCTCAGTCTTGAAGAACTAAACAGACCACACACTTACAGGACAGCGGCCTACGGAAGCACTAGGCTTGCATGCTTGCAACATCAGTTCCATCCAGAAGTCCACAGACTCTTGTTTGGGGTGCTTCACCTCCACAGGCTTGGCAAACTGCTTATACAGTATATATGTCTCCATGACAGAACCCAGATACCTGAAAATAAAACTCACATTGAATAATTCAAGGTCAAGTAAACAAAAACTCAGAAACCTAAAAAACCTAATGAAATAATTGCCTGAAAATATATTTTCCAGAAAGCAATCCCTGTGTGCTGCAGATCTGTATGTTCTAGAAAGAATCAGGTACGCAATCATTTAAGAAGCATCCTGGAAGACCTCAATTCTGCATGTGTGCGTTTAGAGTATTATGTGACCAGATGAAATGTTGTGTAGTGTAACCAAAGCATCATAAGACAAAGGAATGCAGACTCTTATTGACTCACTATTGCAAGACTTGAAACATCATTGTCATCTTTGATCACAATGTATTTAATAAAATGTACAAAATTAGAGGGAGAGCACTGATTCATCAACTGCACACTATTCACTTGTCATCTGGATGTCATATGACAGTTTTGTAATCACAAGGTTCTTACATCATTCCAGGGACTTTAATATGTGATTGTTTCTATGATCTTGAAAACACTCCACTATATGGATAACAGGCAATTAATCCTTTCCTTCCAACTTTGCATCTCAGCAACTGCAGTCACTTTACTTGATGGAGAGTAGCCCACCAGTTGGAGCTGAATCCTAGTAAAAGCAAACTGCTATACATCCCTGGAATTACTACCATCTTACAGGACCGGCTGGCTGACTAGTGATCAACCTTGGCTCATGTTGCAAATCTGGCATTCATCTCTTTCTTCTTGTTCAGTTTCTGGTTGGCCTACCAAGGTGGACCATCAGACTCTTGAAACTGATCCAGAAAGCTTGTCTTCAAATGTTTACTCATGTCTCCCCACTGCTGTGTGTTCTTCAGTGGATTCCTGTTGCCAACACACATTGATGCTTCCCTACAGAGCCTAAAATGAACCAGATTCTTCCTAACTAACGGCAAAAGGCCACAACCCGATGTGCAACACAAACCCTTCAGGCTTCAAGTACATTATCCTCTAGGATGCATGAAAAAGTCTCTTCTCTCCCCTGGTTGTTCTAACAGTACAATGCCAAGTGAAGAGCTATCTTTTCAAGTACTAAAGTACTAAAACATTTTCTAGCACTGACTGAGATGTCTTACATTTCTTATGCTACATCCATTTTCTGCACTGTACATTCTTGTTTCTTCACTCAAAAATGTTGAGGCTCTCATCTATTTGTACTAGAGAGGACACATCTGAGAGAACAACAGTTTTTTGTAAGCTGTTCTGGATGAGAACTTCTGCTAAATGTTGTGTATTTACATGTAAATACGGGCCACTGTCAGAACAGACAGGTTAATGTCCCAGAAAAGAACATGGTACATTTTAACCTCAGCCCTTACCACATTGGGGCTTTGAGTCGGTAGATTTTCTCAGAGGCCTCTATGACCTTCCTGTGCTCATTGGCCAGAATCCCAGCCCCAAGGTAAAACCCTACATCCCAGTAGTCCTGCATCTTCTCTAGACTGCCTTTTCTGCCAAGCAGGCTGCTAAGAGTGACACCTGTGCCAGGGATGAAACAGACACAGTAAAAAAGTTGTTTCAATCAACTAATACTGAAAATTGACATAACAGGGTAATTACACATAGATTTTCATCTGAGAACTCTGACAACTCTCATCCACGGCACTCTGCCACAACGGCTGTACAATGGCTGGGGCAACTAATTTGAATATTTGTTTGTTAGCATTTGTTTCTGTATTTTTAGTCATCATATTATAAAAATCTTATCTCTTTAAAGTAATACAGAATTAAGCTCATTTATCACAGATTTAAACTAAACATCTATTTAACAAAAAACATGAATACTGTATACTATTTACTCAAAGGACTTGGAAACCTCAGCACCGCTTTAGGCAGAATAGAACATTTCCATCAAGATGATACTTAATCTGGAAACACTTCTTTTGCTAAAGCCACTAAACTGATGCTGAAAATATGTCACAACACAAAGCTTTAGAGATTAAGGTTTTAACCTTCATTTCATGTTATGCTTATTTTTACCTCTGTAAAGAACACACTGAATGACCTCCGTGTGTGATAACATAAAGTTACTGTGTTTATCATTGCTGCTAAGTAGGTCAGTAAATAATTCACTTAGATTTGTGTCTTCTTGCTTATAGCTTAACATAGTTTTTCCAGCATTTTTGTAAAAGGAAGGGAAACAGGTTGCATACAGCAACCTAGATACTTGTTCGGATACACCAACAATTATATAAAGCCTAAGAAATGCTTTTTGGCCCAGGCACAGACGGTATAAGGCTGGAAATGTGATATTACAATGTGCATTGATAAAGGAAAACAGAGTCTGCTCCTTCAGAAAAATGTTGTTAAATATATAGGGCAGAGAACGGGTATGAATGACACAAACAGACCAATCTTGCGCAGCTCAATAGAGGTGTCAAATTCATGGCCAGCAGCCATGAGGAGGACCACATTGTTGATGCCTGAGTGCAGGGCTGGCTCCATCTCAAAGGCTTTACCGTACCTGGTCAGAAACACAGAGTTACAAAAAT
Organism: Alestopetersius hilgendorfi; assembly: GCA_037577075.1. Taxonomy (NCBI): domain Eukaryota; kingdom Metazoa; phylum Chordata; class Actinopteri; order Characiformes; family Alestidae; genus Alestopetersius; species Alestopetersius hilgendorfi. The sequence goes on along the minus strand of JBBIGB010292423.1, from coordinate 5,314 downwards.
GACAGATGAAACCCACTGCTCTGTTGATTTCAGCTAACAGCAAAAATGATTTTTCTTCCAAACAGATATCATGATTAATAAACTATTTATATAAAAAAAACTCGTTGCTTCTATTGAATACTGTTAGGTATGGGATGTAAATGTTTAGGTTTAGGATTAGAGGAAAATAATAGATGTATCCATGTCCCAAAATAGTATACTATTCAAATCAATATCAACAGGGTGAGCTAGACTCACTGTGAACTCATCTGCATCTAACTTTAATATTAATGCAAGCAACCTGTTTCTGACAACCAGTCACTTACAATGCAGAGCTGATGCAGAGCAAAAATGATGTACTTATAGCTCTTTTTGAGTTTTGTATCTACTTCCAGCGGCATGTTCGGACACAGTGGCTCAGCACCCCGAAAACCAATTCCCTTTTTATTTTTTATGTTTTATACTTAGTTGTTTTTACTTTATTATTGTGAGATTTATCACATCCATGCTGCTGTTCTATTCTGGTACAGGTGATATATCTGTACCAGACTATATTTGCTATTTATTTGTTTTATATGTTTAACTTACATTTATGTTCAACATAGATTTGACCTTGTTGCTCTGTGCATTCCTGTGTAGATATAATACAGATATTCTAGACCATTCTATTCTAGATCTTTTAGCTGAAGCAGATTTAATGTGCTGGCTTACATCATTTCCACAAAATGGATCACTACAGCATTATGGACCTCGTGAAGAAACATTCCTAGGTCCTAAGTGATGTTCCTTCCCCACAAAAAAAACAAAACAAAAAGAACCTATGCCATTACTTTGAGTTTATACTTTGAGCACACATAGGGGCTTACTGGCAGTCAAAACAAGAACTGGCAACCAAAGTGACATTGGCCCTCTGACGTGTCCCCATTAAAAATACATGCACTTCAAATTATGATGATTTGCCTTTTCCTTTTATTATTCCCTGAAATGTTTGGTACGAATCCATTTGTTTCTTCTATTAACCTTTAAAGGTTAAATAAAATATTCTGAATTTAAAGAATGCAGTAGTCTGCAGAAACTCTATGACTAAGCAAAATGGCTGAAGGAGTTTGGGTCTGCAGATGGATTCATGGAGTTTAAGAGGTTATATATGCCAACAAGCAGACTGGAGGAAGAGAGGAACAGTTTTACCAGCTCTATACTAGGAGAGTAGTGATGACAGGAAGATGTGTATCATGGCCTACCAGTAGCTGGCTTGGTCACGGCTGTGTGTGTCAGTGAAGCCAGAACTCAAGAATATGTCCTTGTAAATGCGTCCACAAAGGCAGAACACGTCCGATGCCACCTGATCCCCAGATTCGACTACAGGCAGAATGATTGATAATGCCTTCACACGGTCACCAGGGTGATTCCTCCTGGAAACATCAGTCAAAGTGGACAGGATGTAGAACCAGATGCTTAAGTTTACAATAACCAGATCATAGAGAATATGTAAATACAAATCACATTGTAAAATGCATATATGCAAATATGCATTATAGCAAGAGGATGAGAGGATGAGGAGGCGTGGTGCATGAGGCTCAGACATCACAGTCAGCTGTACTCAGAGACGGGTGGTTTGAAAGTAGCCAATCCGAGAATGTGATTTATTTCTCCTTGCCGCTGATTGGCTGCTGCCCTGTGATGCTGCAGGCCAGAATTTTCCCCGTGTTTTTCATTTTGTTCTTCCTAAAGCCCTGTATTTTTATTATGGTAAACTAAATTAATTTATTACTGTATTTATCCTCCTTATACCAAAGAAAACAACAAACCAAAAAATAAACCATGCATTAATTACAGTACAGTCTACACAGGGGTTACATCAATCTTTTACATTCTAGCACTGCAGAAGTACACTGTACAGTACAAATACAGGTTTACCATTACATTTTAACATTAATAAGTTTTAAATGAAATGAAAGTGTTTTGGGATCATATTTGGGAGGCATAGTTATGATTTACATTAGAAAATTAGGCATTTTAGGCATTTTTTAACCACATCACAACAACGCACTTTTGGAACGAGCCCCACGCAAAAAGCAGGGGAATACTGTGACCAGAGCAACTTACAATCAGTAGTTACAGGGACAGTCCCCCTGGAGCAAATGAGGTTAAGCGTCTTGCACAAGAACACAAAGGTAGTAAGTGACGGTTCAAAAACTTTGTGGTAATCGGGTTCACAGACAAGTGTTTTTCCCCTCCAGGCTACTACCACCCCACAGACATAATGCAGCCATAGAAACATTACTTTAATCAGTTAATAATAAAGGTTACCTGCTCAGGGCAAATATGTACTGAAATTTGATGTTTGGATGTGAGGCCACCATGCACATGGGCAGGTTGTTCAGGGTTTCCACCAGATTAATTATGGACTCGTAGTCCTGTGATGAAGGATTAAATTAGATTTAATTATTTATACATTTCACAAACAAAGGTCATAAGGACAGTTCTATTCAATACCCAGATAAAAGAACACAACTGCACCATAGTTCACTTATCAAATAGAATTTCAACAAAGCCAGATGACAGAAAAGACAGAGCTTGTGCATGCACAAGCAAACCCAGCACTCATGTACAGTGAGGACAGGTTTGCAACACACACTCATTACATCAGAACATGACATATGCCAGCATGGCAATTACATAAACTGGGTTATCAGTGTGAAAGAGGAAATCGGCAATGGACAGGTTAGCAGTGCAGGACTCCCGTTTAATGGCCGTGTTTTAAATCCTCACCTGGAGGTCACGATAGGACAGCAGGAGGCTCATGACAATGTCTGGGCTGAGGAGTTCTACAGTGTCCAACCGTTTCTGGATGCGGCCCAGCTCGTGGCTCAGGTCCTGCCCGCTAAAACGCTCCCGCGCCAAACGGATCTCCCGCCGGATCGACTCGTGGAAATACTCACTGCAAAAAAGAGTTCACTATTTCAATTCTGCAATCAGAGTGGTAAAAGTAAACTTGGACAGTAAGAAGTAAATGTAAGATATGCAAATATGATTCTATTCAGGGCATGAAAAAATATCTAATTCTCTACAAAACACACTGAAATGAAATCTTTCACTTAAGGATCAAATTACTTCTTGGGGTTCCAAGGTTTTGTTATTGATTTAACGAGGGCAAGGGTTTGGTTTATTTCGAAACTTTTGATCAACAAAGCAAAACCTCCAAAGTTGGCGACAGTTCTACTAAAATAATTCACATTAATTGACAAGCACTACACAAACATGAACATCCACTGACCTTGCATTAACATGCACATTCTCTAACAGCTTGACCAGACGGTCCACTAAAGGGGTCAGTAGGGGTTCGATGGTAAAGGTAGGCTGCAGGAAATCTTTGATCCCACGCATCAGATTTGCATCACAAGCAAACACCTTTCCTTGAGGGGACACCATGTATGGGATAAAAGTGTAGCTCCCACATTGCTCCTGTTGGGACAATCAACTAATCAACACAAAACACTCTTCAGTTATGCGGCTTGTATATATATAGGAATCTGTTCTGGTGCCCAGTAAAAACAAAAAACAAAAAAACTAAGGAACGTTAGCAAGTTTTAACAACTAGTTAGCCAGACTCACTTGCACTAGAACACCAGTATAGTATAAAGCCAAATCTACTATTCAAATACCATTATTTTTAATTCAGAAATTAACTAAATGTTCGTGTATGTTCTATTTTTATATTTTTTGTTTAATTTCTATAGTCTAGTTTTTATATTATATCTGTTGTGCTGCATTGTGTTTTATTCTATCCACTATGTTGATTTTCCACTTGTTGATTGCCATAACAATGTAAACCTGTTCATCACCAAACTAATTCTGCAACTCATAACCAGGTTCAGAAATGCTTACAAAGCTGAATCAGACAGCCCACCTTAAGCACATGTAGATCACTCTCTTGCTTGTTGCAGTACAGGATGATGTTACTGGTCATGCTGAAACTCTCTCTCACCCCGAGATGATAGAAGAGTGAAGACTGACGAAAAGAGTCGCTCATCTCCACAACTGCAACATCTGAAACACATAAAGAGAACCCGGGCTTCGTAAGAATACTTCACTGGACACATATACGAAAAGTCATTTGATCAGCATTTCTGCACCTGCCTGCGTTGTAGAAACTATCCAGCGTGTCGGTGGTGCCCAGGGACATGCAGGCGAATGGGAGTGTGTCGAGGTGAGCATGGGAGTCTGCACAAGCTTCCCTCAGGCAGAGCAGGGACAGGTTCTCCTCACCATGCTCCTCCACGGCCACGTATACCACAGACAGGGCTCTGCTCCGGCTCCGGGGGGACACTAAGGTCTTACTCGGGGCGCTCAGCTCCATGGCCAGAGGGTCCTGCCATAAACTCCCAGCAAAAACTCGGACAGGGTCCTTTCTTTTGACTTCGTGCAGGCTCATTCGCCTGCGCTCCGTCGTATACATCTTAACCGCTCTCAAACCCTTCGTGTGGAAAATGTGGAACCGAAACACTTCCTCTGTGGACACTGTGGTGGAAATAAGCTCAGTCCGTGGTGAGCGTGGTGGTGAAAAGCCACTCCTTTTTTCCCCGCTGAAGGCAGCTAGACAGCAGAGAGAAAGGCTCACCCACACCTCTGTTAAAACTACTGCGAAACTCGTCTTGAGGAATTTCCCAGGTGTGAGAGAACGGGAGCGGGTTCCATCCCATTGGCTGCGTCGAAGCCCCGCCCGCGTGCACACTGGCGCCAGGTATTTTTTCCCATTGTTTGTACACTAGTGGTGTGCGATACCACAAAATTTGGTATCGATCCGATACCAAGTAAATACAGAGCCAGTATCGCCCATACCGATACCGATACGGATGCTTTGTTGTTTTACTTTTTAAAGGTGGATGCATCATCAAATTGCTACATCTGAATGAATGTGCCTGCCCTTAAGCGTTTTTGTGTTTATTCCTTTGAATTATTAATTAATTAAAACCCAGGACAGAATTTGAGCAAAGTTATGAATATAAATATACTTTATTATCTTAATAACAATAAAACAATAATAAGTAAAAATAATTTTAAAATAAACAATTAGTGAAAATACAACAAATAGAGTGCAATTAAAACAACCCCCAAAGAAATAAGGAATATAGAAATATAAATGATTAAGTCTATAGCACATCTATTTGTTTCTGAAATATAGTAATTATCACAGTTAATACAAAAGGGTAATTATATTCAATCAAATCTGAGCCATATTATATGCAATGTGTTTATTTCAATTCCAGTAAATTTATTCATTTAAATAACACCTTTCAGAGGATAAATGTACTGTATCTAGGTCGTAGCATAA
>JBBIGB010292413.1:0-12472 GCA_037577075.1 Alestopetersius hilgendorfi | reverse complement strand
CGTCTGGAGTCTCTGTTACCAGCAAATCCAAAGCAGAAAAACATTAACACTATAAAGGCTAAGTTTTTACTCACTTACCACATGTGATATCGCCATCGCAACACTCAACAACATTATCGCATATCGCATGTTTTCCGAATATCGTGCAGCCCTAGTACCTAGCATGTTTTGTCATAAGTCGGTACACACTAAAGAAATCCTCTAAATGAACAAAAGTCAAGACAGTATAATATCACAAAATGGGCCAAGAAAAAAGACGTCTTTCCCCAAAATGTGGCCACTAAAACATACAGACATATTGCACATATTGCATTTTAATTCATTTGTTACAGTATAAGCCATGTCAGTGTATAATTACTGACTCTTATCTTTTCTCTCATTTGCATTTACAGCATTTGGCAGGTGCTCTTGTCTAAAGCAACGTACATGGGTGCGTTTTATTCTACAAAGAAAACAAGTTTCTCACACTAGTGAACTAGGTAAGATTCGACCAGTGATGGCTTATCAGACTACACTGAGACGACACAGAAAACAGGCTTTTTTTGTTTATAAGAAGTTTGTGCTAGGTAAAGTTTTGTCAGGATTATGGTGTTAGCCAAGTTATTTAGTCTTCTAAAATGTATAAATATATCTATAAATGTACCCAAATGAGACACAAAATCACAATCTAGACAGTGCTTACAACAGTCGTGTACAAAACAGGATTAGATATAACACTCAGCTTCCTCCATCTGTGAAAATGAAAGTGAAAGTGACAGTCTGGTCATACATCTGTCAATAAAGCGGCTTCAAAATTTTTGAAGTATCAGTATAACAAAAAAAGGCTAACAAATGTGGGCTTAACTACATCAAATGTCATGATCCTAGCAACAGCTCACCAAGTCTCCTTTACCAAGGGCTTGATCCCACCCAACCTCCTAACTGTCCTCATCTTATTTACTCTCTAAATCTTTATCTCTTCACTGTGACTTGATTTTTAGGATAGTAAAAAAAAGGAATGAAATCTAAATGCTCATGTCACCCTTTTATAAAAAAACAGACATTTGATGGTGATCAAAGATCAAACAAGAAGAAAATGGGAAGCCCTAGGGAGAAAGAAATGGTCTGTTCTGAGCCAAGACTCAAGACTGCCATATCACTGAGGGAGAGAGGTGTTGTTAAAAATAGCTCTCTCGCGCGCGCGAAGACGAGGAGGTGGTTTAGTTTAAAAATGAATGATGACCAGTCCACTGGTCATCTGCAAGGTGTTTTTTGACAACTCAGCAAGAGGCAAAACTGATGAAAAGCAACCTCATACACAAAAATGCCTCCCAAAGAATACCACTGGCAAAATATCTCAATTTGAACCTCCATTCAATCCACGTGCTGAATATCACTACATGCCTACTGTGAAGGCTTCCTTATCTGTTTTTTTCACATGCAGTTTTACAGCAAGCAAGAATATAAAGATAGCTTAATATATGGAACACAGCCTACCGTGTCCACTAAAAGCAGCTCTTTACTTCTGATTTATAGCCTGGACCCATGCCACTGTTAAGAAGGGAAAGGGGAAGGAAGGGACTGTGCTTAAAACCAAGCCATTCATTTTCTTCCAGAAAAATGAATGGTCACAGACATGACAAAGCAAATTTGACCGTGTTCTTCATGCTGTGGTGTGCACAACGAGTCGCTCCACTCAGCATGACCCCGACATTACACCAATTCAGCACATTTGATGATGGAGTTTCAGGCGACTGTAGCGACATCAGAGCATTTAGCTTTAACATAGCTGGCCAAAGATTTGATTCTGTGAAGATTCTGTAATTTGGCTAAAATAATATGATACATGATGTTAATACAGGGGGTCCTTGGGTTACAACAGTCTCGACACACAACGTTTCAAGTTAACAATGCTCATGCCCACTCCCACTCAACTTACACCATCAGCCTCGTACTTACGGCTTACGGACTACGTAGAGCGAATTAGTTTGGTTGATTGTGGAGGAAGAATACGCAGTAACACAGCGTATGAGTGAGTTTTCCTTTTTCTGTCGCTTAGCTGTGTTTTTATTATTTTACAACTGTGTTAGCATCAGTAAGTGACTGAATCTAGGGTGTGTTTCGACTTACACCCAAATTCTTGTTACATCACTATCGAAGGAGCTCGACACATGGGTCCCGGGAACCATTATAGCACTTATCAAAATAGCTTGTTTTGTTCCCCCAATACATTTGTGTGTGTATTGCAAGACAGATGTTACAAAACCTTTTTGTACAACACAAGTAAATGGAAAACGCAGCTTAGCTAACAGTTTATCATGGCTTAAAATATCCAGATAATGTGTGTATGAAATGCCAATGTATTAATGTTTTCTTTGAAATAATGACCACAAATATTATTAGAGAAATATCCCTGTTGTTCTGCTATTTGATACAATTAAACAGACACAATAAACTTTGAGTAGAAGTATAAAAGCTGCAGCCTAAGAAAAGTAATTACTGAGTACTGTAGTGAAACTGTAGTGGAACTTTTAAGTAAATTCTGTTAACTTCGAAAGCGATGAACTCAGCCCATGACAGAATCCCGCCACGGCCCTCATACTGATGATGTTCATGAAAAACATGATGGAATTGGTAGCAATATTATATTGCGCACCACTCCTACCACCACATTAGGGCTGCACGATATTCGGAAAACATGCGATATGCGATAATGTTGTTGAGTGTTGCGATGGTGATATTACATGCGATAATTGAGTAAAAGCTTAGCCTTTATAGTGTTAATGTTCTTCTATTTTGGATTTGTGGTAATATAGACTCCAGACGCTGACTAGTCAATGCAGAAAAAATTAGATGCAATATTTCCATTCCATTTTTTTAAAGAATTTACTTAAACAGAGCATTTAATGCCTCCCATAAAACATTTGAACATTGTTGAAAAATCAGAAAATATTTTTTCAATCATTTTAAATCTTAAATAAATGTAAACATAATTTAAATTATAGTAAGTACTTAGCCAGAAAAAAATAACAAAAGGAACAATCTATAGCAGTTTCACAGAAGATGAAGAAACTGCCCAGTGATTTTTTATTTGCCCTCTTCTCTGTGGCACTGGGTGAAGAGTTTTGGGAAAACACCATTTATTGCAGTTCAGTCAGTCTTTCGCGATATGTATTTTGCGCATGTTGATATCGCGATGATGTGAAATTTGTGATATATTGTGCAGCCCTGCACCACAGAGACATCAATGAGACAGGCAGCTCTGTTGAAGTGGATAGTTTTTACATTGACTTCAACTACACACAAGTTTTTGCAGTGCAACAAATGTTCTCCAGCGTAGTGTCCTGGATACAGTCATGTTCCATACAGGCTGTTGGCAGTTATGAATACAGCTCATGTAGCTACAAACACTAACACATTACATGCTTAGGTATTAGTCTAATAATATTTGCGCTCATAATTTAAATGAATACATTAATTAATTGCCATTTCAAACACACATTACCGGGAGATTTTAACTGTTAGCTGTTTTTTCCATTTTCTTGTGGTGCACAAAAAGGTTAACATTTGTCTTGAAATACACACACATATGTGTTCCAGTGCAATAGCATTTATTGCTAACTGCTACCATTGCAATAATCATAATAATTATACTTATGTTGTAATACTAATCACTCTTTTGCATTGTGTGCACAAGATACTGTTACATTACTGTTAGACTGTTGTGTTGTCTGTTTATTGTGTTGTTTGTATTTGTCTCTGTCATTACTTGCACTCTGTTGAATACTGAATGTTCCTATATGTTGCACCGTGGTCCCTGGAGAAATGCTGTTTACACGTACACAACTGTTGATGACAGTAAAGTAACCTTGAAAACACACACACACACACACACACACACACACACACATGCGCACACACACACACACACACACACACACACATGCGCACACACAAACACACACACACACACACACACACACACACACACACACACACACACACACACACACACACACAGTAAATCAGATTAAAGTAAGAGCCAATTAGCCATTATCTGTCCATTACTGCTCGGATGTGAGAACAGAAGAGAAAAGCACCCTCTGGCACCTACATGAGCAGAATCCAATAACCTATTTACCAGTTTGTGACTGCAATTAAAACTTCTCCACCCTGGAAAACGACAGAAGTCGGTCAGAAGCGACCCACACAGCTCGACCCACCTTTTCAAAACACATCTTTTACAATAATATCTCTTCCAAGACTTAACGACAGACAAACCAACTAGCAGAAAAGGTACATTTATGAATGATAAGGACAGAAACAAACGACAGGACTTTGTCATTCTCCAATGTCAAGCAGGCCTCTCTCTGGAACGACACATTCCAGGACGCAGAGGCACCTGTCACTGTAATTCAGAGGTTATTTTTCATATATATGTACATATATATAAATATATGTAACAGTATATACACATATATTAGATGACAGTCCTCTTTTACAGGCGCATCCCCTCATCACTGATGATCTTACCTTCACCTGGTATCTAGGCGCCATTACAGGACATCCTCCTCCCGTGTTAGAGAGGCTGTGGTGCCGGGGGGGAGGGGGGGTTATGGAGAGCCCCCGGCACAACATTTACCGAGAAATAGAAAAACGAGGAGGTAAAATGAATAAATGAAGGGAAGGTGAAGCTTCTGTTGAGCCCTACCTGTCGTTTCCCAGGACCGTAAAGGCACGGTTTAAGCTCTCTGCGGCTGAATCGACCGTTACCGTTGGGTAACCGTCAGATAACCGACGGAAAGAGGTGGAGGTTCCTCTGCAGTAGGCTGAATCCCTGCCTCTTCGCTCCTTCTCTGTTGAAATGTGGGTTACTAGGATGTCTGCGTCGTCAGTGCACCATTGGAAAGTCTTTATTTATTTATTTCTGTCTCCCCTGTCCCCCCCTCCTCTGTGTCCCAGCCTCCGCGTGCCAGTGTCCCTCCCCTCCAACCGTTTCCAAGGCAACGAGCATCCCCACTCTCACCGACATTTGTTTGCACGTAAAAATCTAACATTTTCTCCACAAAACACAAAGTGCTTCAGTCAGACAATACCTTTAGAGAGCCGAGAGGTGAAAACACAACACACGTTTCGATCTGAAGCCGATTTATAGCTCACACATGGCCAAATGAATGGAATATGTATGTGTGGCTCAATATAAAATGCACCATAGTCTTTCCGCTTCTGACGGACTCCTTCATGATTATTGTATGGAAATAAATGTCCATGTCAAAAAAAATATGATAAAGGTTCAATTTAATGATGGAAAAAAACCTGTTTGTGCAGTTTCTGCCCCGTATTTCGAATGCAGATATCATAAGCAGCACGTATCATCTGGTATATTCAAATGAATAAAGCTATCATAATTAAGACCTTACATGTGAAGGGGGGGAGAAAAGCCAATCCATCAAGCCGCCAAAGGTGAAATGCACCTTAAATATCACATTCATTTGTAAAATACACCTTAAAAATTCCATGTATTCCTAAATTACCTTAAATATGCGATGTAAATAGTTCATTAAATATACTATTTTCAAAAACACCTTAAAAATCACATGCATTTCTAAATTACTAATCAGATCTATATAGCCCTCTACAAGACACGTATTCAATCAACTTACGCTTAATCGAGCCAGAACCTCCATGGCAAGCTAATGGATGTTCAGTCCTCTTCCTGGCGCCTACAGAGAACCGCACGCTTCACAGCGCCATGATGGGAGATGAGTGAGGGTTTCTGTGCAGAGAGAGTGCAAATGCAGTTCAGCCTGCAGAAACCAGCCGCACATGTGGACCAGCTCTACCAGTGCGCATGCGCATTGGGCATTTTAATTTATCCTTACACCTAAAATTTGCTGTTTGCACATCCAGTTGCAACCAGTTTGATTTGCTTTAGTTTGAACAGCTAAAAATCGCACACATTTTTTATCATTTTGATTCAAATAATAGCCTACGTAGTGTGAAATTAAAATCAGTTTACTGAAAAGTGATTTAGCCTGAATGCTTACTAGAGAATTATTGGCAAAAAAGTGAAAAAGTAGTAGTGATATAGACATATATACATATAACGGCGTATATGGGCAGCTGGCAGCATAGTGGTTAGGGCGTTGACCCTGTTAGTGTCACCAGGGAGGTTCCCTTGAGCAAGGTACTGTCTCCACACACTGCTCCCCGGGACAACTGCTTCACTTGGTGAATGGCTTAAATGCAAATAAATAAGTTCACACTGTGTGCTGTGGTGTGTTCACATGTGAGTGTAAGGGTTAATCGAATTAAATTAAAAATATACATCTATGCTTTTTCACTCCAACAAAATGCCATATGAATGCACATTGTGTTTGGTTGGAAAGAACCAAGCATTTGTAAATGGGTTGGTCAGTTATTTGTGTTCAAGTACTCGTGTTGAGTATGTTTCTGCCCTTAGATTTTATATTTTAGCCTTTTCAGAGAATCAAGAGTGTTTAAGATAGAGAGGAAGTTTAGTTTTCAGTAATTCAGCTGATAGCATTAGCTAACACTTTGCTAACATCCGCTATGCATGTCAGTATACAGTATGGAAGTATTGGGAAAGCTGACCATTACACCAACAGGGACTTTAATGACACTGCATTCAAATACATAGACTGTAATATGGGGTTAGTCCTTCCACTGCAGCTCTAACAACTTTCACTCTTCTTAGAGGGCTTTCCACAAGATTTTAGAGTTTCTGTCCGTAATTTGTGCCCATTCATTCTGTAGAACATTTATGAGGTCGGACACTGATGTTGGACGAGAAATCCTGGCTCTCAATCTCCACTCCATTTCATCCCAAAAGGTGTTGGATGGGGTTGAGGTCAGGGCTCTGCGTGGGTCAGTCAGGTTCTTCCACACTGAACTCATCCAGCATGTCTTCATGGAGCTTGCTTTGTGCACTGGGGCACAGTAATGCTGAAACAGTTCTTCCTCGAACTGTGTCCACAAAGTTGAAAGCATAACTGAAGAGTGCTGAAGCATTAAGATTGGAAGTAAGTGGTTTAGCCCAAAATTTGAAAAACGGGTGTGTCCCAATACTTTTGGCTATCTAGAGTACATCAGTGGGAAGATTACGTTCACACTGTTGGCAGTTCTAAAGTATCAATTCTCTACTTTTAAAAGAGATTTGCTTTAAGTCAGTCAACAAACATGCCCCACAAAAGTGCCCTTTTGAGAATATACTTTTGCTTGCCAATAAAATGTTATATGCAAGTTTTCATATATTGTCTTATTTGTTCATGTGAATCATACACAAATTCTCTCTCTCACACACGTGTGAGTGTGTATATTACTTTTATAAATACATGTATTTACATTAGAAGAACTATTCTAGTTCTCAAGACTCAAGACAACTGGAACTCATGAAATGAAAGACTGCTCTGTTCTGCACCTGCACTCACACACATTTCTACAAAAACACAGTCTCAAACACACATATTGGATCAAACAAAGCTTACATTTTTCTCTGTAGACTGTAAAAATATCAAACACTCACTCCGAGGAGTCTAGCTAAATGCTTATAGCAGAAGTCATTTGTTTCATGCAAGCATTGTGTTCTTTTAGCCTTTAGATGGTTCATCCATTGTAACTTCAAACAGTCTTAGCATAAATACAGTTCAATTTTTTTAGTAATCACTGCCTACTGAAATTTTTACCTTCCATGCAGTATATGGACAAAAGTTTTGGGACACAGCAGTTTCTCAGGGTTTGGGCAAGGTCCCTTACTTCCCCTTAATGCTTCAGCATCGCAAGACTTTTAGACAATGCAATGCTTCCAACTTTTGGGGACATTTTCCATTGATTCTTTTTTATATTCATTAGTTTCTGTCTTGTAATTCAAGCTTTCTGACCAGGCTTGAATTAGATTGAAATTATGTCACAATATTAGACTGACACTATGTCACAATGCCAGTGAGTCACAATAGGGTCTTCCTGCTGAAACCCATTCCAATTTAAAGATCTTGTGAGAGGTTCATGTGCGCACGGTCATATTACTGTGGTAGTCACTGAACATGATCAGTTTACAAGAAATATGAATGCTTCAGGCAGGTTCTCTGAGGTAGTGCTTGCTGGTGAAACCATGACCAACCAGGAACTCTGTTGTGAAAGAAAGCTGGAGTCTGAGGCTGCAGAAAACTACGCACTGCCTTGTATGCTAAAGACTACATGGGATGCTGTGAAAAATGAAGACAATGAAGACAGCTGTGCCAACACTTTCCCCTTTGCCATCTACCCTCGCTGTGAGGTACTCATTTGCCAAGACCGTGTTCCTCCTCTTGAGAAGTACCCATCAAATCCATGGTTGGGAAAGGCCAGACCTGCTCGATCTGTTCCGTCCAGAGCCCTTGGAAGTTCTAAACAACACATTCCCACTGAAAATGAGCAAAGAAAGACAAAGGCAGTTAAGGTTAGCATGCAGTCTGTGGCAGCATGTGAGGAAAAGAAGAAGGATGTTACATCTGAGGTAGAAGATCCAAGGACTGAGGCCTCTGCATGGAATCAACTTCAGGCATTCTTCATCAGTCTAAAGCCAAAAGCCCCACGAAAGAGTAACTCATATTGCACCACAATTATCTAGTTGCACAAAAAGATTGATCTTAATGTAGTTGCTTGTGAGGCTCAATTGGTTATCATTCAAGGCTATTTACACATAGTAATGTAATGCATGGCATGTCAAGTCAAGTGTGAGAAGTCACAGAAAAGGCACTGATTTAAGAACGAAATTTTTAGTGTTTTTGTTTTAATAACCTGTTTCATCTCTGCAGGGCTGTGACAGAAGAATGACCTGCTGCTCCCCAGCACCTCCGATGGTTAAACCTACTGAATGCTCAATTTCATGAAATAAATTGTCAAAATGAGTTGTCTGAACTACTTATCTCTGCCTTAACTACTTATGCTCATAGTGATTGCCTTATTTACCACAATAGTAAAGCAGAGAATTGGGCATTAAGGGGTAATAAAGGTGTAATGACAGGAGAAAACAGAATGTTAACTGTCAGCCCTGATTAAATCTGTTATTTACTGTACGTCAGAAGCTTAAATTAGGTAAATGCTACAAAGAGTGTTACAAGTGTACTATATGCTAACAAGGAAATGTTTAAAGTGTACTATATGTAATATTTGGGTATGTTCCCATTAATTCAGGCAAATTGATGGACATCCTATGAATACATAGGTTTTGGGTAAGAGGCCCTGAGGGCAGTTGCTGGATGCCGTTGTGTATGAGACTGGTCTGTCCGAGCAGTGAATAAATCTTCCATTATAATACACAGTGCTCTCGTTTGCTTTACTTTAACACGTAAAGACAAAACAAGACATGGTGTCAGAGTAGTGGACTACAATGGATGTCGCCGGTGTGCCCTCGCTGAAAAACAACTGGGATTCCCTTGATTTGCCCGGGGAATGGAAAAAGTTCCGGCAGCATGTGGAGCTGATGTTTTCGGGACCGCTAGAGAGCAAGAGAGAGCCAGAAAAATGCAACTACTTGCTCCTATGGGTTGGAGAGAAAGGGAGAGACATCTTCAATACCTGGATGCTCACCGCGGACAAAGCGAAGGTACTACAAACTTACTACGACCGTTTTGAAGGTTATGTCATGCCGAAGAAGAATACCATATTCCAAGTTCCATAAGAAGGTACAGCTACCAGGCGAAACGCTGGAGCAATTCGTAACTGAGTTACTGGTGAAGGACTGTGCTTACGCAAATGAGGAGGAGATGGTCAGAGATCGCACTGTGTGTGGAATACAGCGTGTCAAGGTGCGTGAGAGGCTTTTAAACGTCGGCTCGGAGCTCACTTTAGACAAAGCTGTAGATATTGCCAGGTCTCACGAGCTTGCCCAAACACAGATGCGCACAATTGGAGGAGATTCCCCCAAAAACTGTGCAGAACTGGAAACCATGCTTGGTATGATAAATTATTTAGCCAAGTTTGCTCCAAGCCTCTCTAAGATTAATGCACCAATTAGGCAACTGCTGAAACAGTCAACTGAATTTCTGTGGGATAAACAACATGATGCAGCATTTCAGAAAATGAAAGACCAATCGTATTTTGACCCAACCAAAGAGCTCAGCTTGCAAGTGGATGCATCTAAATATGGCCTAGGTGCCATTCTGCTGCAAGATGGAAGGCCCATCAGCTATGCTTCGAAATCTCTCACAGAAACGGAAGTAACTATGCTCAAATTGAAAAGGAAATGTATGCAATCCTGTTCGGGTTTAAACGTTTCCACCAATATGCATCCGGCGACACGTTCATGTCAAGTCTGACAAGCCTTTGGAGTCAATCCTGAAGAAACCATTGGCTGCAGCCCCACCAAGGCTACAGAGAATGATCCTGCAGCTACAAAAGTACGACTTTAGCATCAGACACCATTCAGGTAAAGATATCCCTGTTGCCGACACATTTTCCAGGAAGTCACTTGCTTCACAGGACAATACCCTCAGTGAAGGAATGGACGTACAAGTTCACATGGTCTATAGCAACATGCCAGTAAGTGAAGAATTGCTTAAGGAAATTCAAGAAAGTAATTACAGAAGGATGGCCGGAGGAGAGGAGACAATGCCCTCAGAATATTCAAGAATTTTGGAATCACAGAGATGAGTTATCCAAAATAAATGGAATCCTCTCAAAGGGGAGAAAATCATCATCCCTGCCAGTCTCAGAGAAAAGATGATTCACATGGGCCATATGGGCATGGAAAAGAACAAGCAAAGAGCATGTGATATCATGTTTTAGCCTGGAATGTCCAAGATCATTGAAAACACTGTTGAAAATTGTGCCACTTGTCAAGAACATCGCCCGTCAAACCCAACAGAACCTTTGATTCCCTACCACATTCCAGATAGGCCATGGCAGGTTGTGGCAACGGACATGTTTGCTTGGAACGGCGAGAGCTACCTGGTGATTGTTGATTACTACAGTAGGTATTTTGAAATGGACAGGCTAAAAAGCACCACATCCGCAGCAGTGATACATAAGCTAAAAGCAGCTTTTGCAAGGCACGGCATTGCAGAGACATTAATATCAGACAATGGCCCCCAATACGCATCAAGGGAGTTTGAGGTGTTCGTCAAGTCGTGGGAATTCACACACATCACCTCTAGCCCACATTACCCTTAGAGCAATGGCCTTGCAGAGAGTACTGTACAGACAGCAAAATCAATGCTGGAGAAAGCCAAATTGGACAGAAAAGACCCTTACCTCAGTCTACTGGAATACTGAAATACACCAGTTGACAACTTCAGGTCTCCAGCACAGCTGTTGATGAGCCGCAGGCTTAGGTTGATCCTACCAAGCACCAACAAACAGTTACAGCCAGAGGTCGTCAGCCACGAAGAACTACACACAAGGCGGCAACAAAGACAACACCACTAAAAGAGATACTTTGACTGGTCATCTAGGTCATTACCGCCACTGCATAGCGGGGAGTCTGTCAGGGTTCAAGAACAGGGCAGATGGAAGCCAGCAGTCGTTGTCCAGCCAGCTGCCACGGAACGATCCTACATCCTCCGCACTCCAGATGGACAGATGTATCGCCGCAATCGCATGCACCTCCGGAGATGACCAGGGTTTGGAGATGACCACAGAGTCAGTTTGAGTGTGATGTTGAAATGCAGGGGGCTCATGCAAATTCTGATTCCGATTCTGATGATGCAGACTTGGATGACAGGCCTTCTTTAGGAGTTAGACTTGCACAGTGGGCCAATGAATTTCAGGTTAAACACAATGCAGTGGATAGCCTTCTTAAAATTCTTGGTGAACGTCACTCAGAGCTCCCAAGAACTGCTAGAACATTGCTTGGAACATGTGAAAATGTGAACTTAGAAATGAAATCTGTGATGCAATACCTCTACTTTGGATGCAAAGAACCTGTGTAGGTATTTAACTATATACCCTGGTGATGTTGTCTCCCAGTTAGATTGTCTGGACATTTCCTTGATTATTAATGGCTTGCCACTTTTCAAAAGTAGCAGTCAGTCATTGTGGCCAGTTCTGTTAAAAATTAATTAGGCTCCTTCCACTGTCTTTCCTCTTGCTCTCTGTTTTGGTGTCTCAAAGCCTACAGATTTTGATTTTTTTTTACAGATGTAGTACAGGACCTCAGGGACATTTTACTGAATGGATTACAGACTGACAGAGGTCATTTAGGAGTTCGTCTGCGCTGTATCAGTTGTGATGCACCTGCGAAAGCACTTGTTAAATGCTCAAAGCAGTATTTAGGCAAGTGCACACAGAAAGGCTTCTGGGATGGCAGACATATGTCTTTCCTGTAGGAATGTTTTCACAGATTTTGCCCTATGGCACGATGCATTACCATCCTGAAAAATAATGCTACCATCACCAAACATCCTTTCAATTGATGCAATAAGAAAAGTGTCCAAAATCTCAACATAAACTTGTGCATTTATAGAAGATGTAATGACTGTCATGTCTCCCATAC
>JBBIGB010292405.1:0-12473 GCA_037577075.1 Alestopetersius hilgendorfi | reverse complement strand
ACACACACACGCAAGCACGCACACACACACACACACACACACACACACACACACACACACACACACCACGAATCACCTACCTCCCCTTACCTCAATCCTACCCCCTTGGAAAACTCAGACTTTAATAACCAGTTAAAATACTCTTTTCATATCACACATTCTGTAAAACACACAACACTCTTTTTTTATGCTGCCACAAACTGCACAGTCATATTTATTGCTGTTTTTAAATTGCACATATTTATTTATTGATGTCCTGCATTCTCTTGCATATCTCTGCTGCTAAACTACAGTACTGGTCAAATACTGTACTTATCCTCAATGGAGCCTTTGTCATTTGCACTAACATTGTCTAGTCCTGTCTCATTTAGTGGTTTTGTTGCTCTTGTTCTGTCCTGTTTTGTACTTTTGGTCTAATCTTGTTCTGCTTTTGTGTTGCACCATGGTCCTGGGGGAACATTGTTTCATTTTTACTATGTACTGTGTATATGGTAGAAATAACAATAAAATCTACTTGACTTGACTTGACTTGACTTTCCGCATTATTGTGGGGATTTCCATGTAAAACGATGAGTTTGGTTGTTAAAATAAATCAGCGTTTGACTGAATCTGCGACTCCTGATCTGTGTAAAACTTTAATTAATGTATAATAAAATTCATGTATTCATTTCATATTCGTTTTTCATCAAGCTTGCAGTCATTCAGGTAAACCACATCCACTAGTCTGATCCACCTTAATGGAGAGCCGGATGCGGTTTGAGGCTCCAGAGTTTTAGGGATGGAAATATTTGAGTGACTGTTGACCAGGTTCGATCTGACCATCTGGTGTATCAGGTGTATTGGGCCGAACTCTACCACTTTCGCTTTGATCCCTGTGCAATTTCTTCGCCAAAAAAAGGAGCGAGCACAGGAGTTTATTTCCTGACCACTAGCCCATGAATCACTCATCTGCGGCGCATTGGTTCCTTTCTTTACACAGGGCTTGTCCAATCATAAAGGGGTGCAAAGAAACTGTGAGAGAAAAACATGGCGCTTCAGGCAGACACTGTGTCACATCGTCACGTTGAACCAAAGGCTGGAGCCGCTTTTGCAGATTTCCATAGTGACTTTATTCAAAAGACACACAAACAAAACAGGCACGAGGGCCTACATAAAAAATACTGGAATTTACTCAGAACACTTACACCCAGCTAGACAGTTACACAAAACAGGAAGCCCCATCACCCCATTCATAATAGAAGTCCACATAACAAAACTTAAACTTTGGTGGCCTCCACGGGCCACATACCGGGACACGACACACTGTCAAATGTGCCAAAATTACTTGAGGTGTTGAATTAATCCGTTAATTTCAATCAATTAATCACAGAAACAATACTGTATTAAAAAAATATGCTGATTAATCCCAATCTAGGCTCTTATCAGTCTAAGCTCTTCTCATTTAAATAAAAATATATATATATATTTACATTTTTCTCAGATTATGCATATTATTTGAATATATTGTTCATCATTGTCTGTGTTATATACTATAAACTGTATGACATTTAAAGTAGTATTATTGAGTCGATAGATTGCTGTTGATTCGCACTACGGTAGCATTTTTTGACAAGGCAGCATAATTCATCAGAACATTTTCTTAAACTGAACTTTATACATTAACTTAGTTCTATCATTACTGCACTTGAACACTGTTATAAAACAGTTATTAAATAAAAGAGACATTGAAAGTTTGTAATTATTCTGCCCAGCCCTCACTAGAGGATTGAGCTGACTAGTTTGGCAGATAATTGAACAGATTTCAAATAACAAATTCATTCTTCATTCTTGATAGATTTATCAATGTTTGGTTCTATTTTGTGAAACTGTAACAACAAAATAAACAATAAAATACAATCAGAAATTCTCACATACAGGCATAGAAATTATGATTACATGGACAATCACATAGACAAGTTAGCATGATTACCGTCATGCTGACTCAGCTCCATATTAAAATAAGTTATGGCAGTATGTTCACAATTATCAACATTATAGAACTGAGAGAACATAAAAACTGAAAGAATGTTAAAACTGAAAGCTGCCCCCGCTAACTTTGTGCATAAAACTACGGAACACAATAAGGGACAAAATGCATCTAATCCATTTTTTAAATACAATGGGAGTGTAGAACTAAGTATTCTTGTTTCTAATATAAGTAGACAATGTGTTTACACTTTTAATGATTACCCTTGAATTACCATGTTTCAAGCTTTACTAAATAAATTGAACATATTTCGATAAATGAAACATTTACATACTGTGGTGGAGTAATCAATAATGCAGATTTTCAGACTAAACAGTTTATTGCAGAGTACAACTTCTGAGGCAGGTCTTGAATATACCTTGGTGGTGCCCCATTTAACTACTCGTACCTCTACCTTACGGACTCTGTTAACTTGAATGGGGAAGGTGTTTACTATGAGTCCAGTAGGCCATTCATTCCTTTTGGCTTGGTTGTCTTTAAGAAGCACAACAGTTCCAGCAGGTTACACTCATCTGTCTGCCATTTCCTCCTTGGTTGTAGTGTTTGCCAGATATTGCTGTTGACACTGCTTCCAGAATGAATCTGCAAGTCTCTGAACCTGCTTCCACAGGTTCCGGTAGAGGTCCTTAAGGTCAAAGTCAATCGGAGGAGCAGACAGAGAGTCTGTTTTTTGTGTCAGCAACATGGCAGGGGTAAGCACAGTAGGTGTGTCAGGGTCTGAAGACACAGGAACAACTGGCCTTGTATTCATTATAGCGGCAACCTCTGCTATCAGCATGGTGAGGACTTCATGTGTGAGACTAGGTGAGTGCACCTTGCACAACATTGCATTTAAAATGCGTCTGGCGACAGCTATCATTCTCTTCCTCACTCCACCCATGTGGGAAGAATGTGATGTTGAAGTTGAGGTTTACTGTCATATGTACAAAGTACAGTACAGTGTACAGAGCACAATGAAATGCCTATTTGAACATTCTATTCGCAGACAGAACATAAGACATAAGATACATAAAAAAGTTGTGAATGATGTGATGATGTGAAGTGTCAGTGCAGTGTGAAGTGAAGTGTGCTACAATATTTCACATAGAATGAAGAACATATTTAGTCCCATGTGCACCCTTGATGACCCAGCGCTTGTTCTTTGAGACACCTCCTCTGGTACGATGAATGCAGACAGTCCAAGGTCCAAAGACATCTAATCCAAAGTGTGTGAATGGGGAAGCTTGGTGAAGATGATCATCAGGTTAAGTTAGACATCTTCTGCTTTTCCATGTTCCCTCTTAACTTCCTACAGGCATAATATTTTTGTATAATGTTCAATACTAACTAACTTTGATTTCCCCATACTGCAGAGATGGATGCATCAGAATAAACGCATAGCTCTCTGTGCTGCGCTGAAAGCAGGGAAACAGGTATGTATGACCTAGGAACTTGGAGCCGGTCTAGAGCCAAAAGCGAGTCTCTGCAAGCCTTCCATCCAATCTCCTTTTTAGCAGACAAAGGGGTGTCCCAATCATGGCTGTCTTTTGCAGGACATGGATGGCTTCATCAGCTGTAGGTAAAGACACAAGCCTATCATCAACATAAAAGTTCCTTGACACAAAATGTCTTGCCTCTGTACCATTTTCCTCTTCTCCTTGCAATGCAACTCTTCTCAAGCCATATATAGCCACAGATGGAGAGGGGCTATAGCCAAAGACATGAGTAGTCATGCAGAACTCCGCAATGTTTTTGGCTGGGTCATTATTCTCAAATCAGAGGAAATGTAATCCCTGTGTTTCTCACACACTCTAAAGCAATAAAACATTTGCTCTCTGTCTGCTTCTACAGTGATGGGTTCCTTACGGAAACACATGAGGACTACCAGGAATGTATTATTTAAATCTGGGCCACTCAGCAAAACATTGTTTAGGGAAATAACATTATGTTTGGCACTGGAGTCAAACACTGCTTGATGGGGTGGTACACCCCAAAGGTATCAACACCTGTTCATCGATGAGCGACAAGACTGGTTCAGCATGACCTAATGCAAAGATTTTCTGCAAGAACAGTTCTGGCTTTTTCTCAGGCATATACCATGATGTCATGAGATGTTTCACAGCCTGTTGTTGGAGAGTTTGCATCTGGGCTCCTTGAATGGCAGTGATACCCAGCTGTTTGAATCGCCTCTGTCCATTACTTCTAGGAAAGCCTTGTCTTCCACAGACATGGCAGGCTTGTCAATGTGGGGCGCTTTCTGAAAAACTCCTTTGCCAAGGCTATCTGTCTCAATTTTTTATTTGAAGAAGAAACTGCTGGTGCAAGGATCGAAGAGATATGGCCATTTCCCAGCATGCTAGTTCAATAAACATCAACACGTCTGGGCTTATGGGCTTTGCCAAGACAGACCTCTCCTATGATTATCCATCCCAGATCAAGGCATTGAGCATAAGGTGCGTTGTGGGGGCTTTTGTAGTGCTGGCATACTTTGTGTGCTCGTGGAACATCTCGGCCAAGCAGGATGAGGATGTCTGCTGAGGAGTTTGGAGCTGGGAGCTGGCCCACCATATCCTTGAGGTGAGAATAGCTTTTGGGAATTTCTGACTGGTCATCAGGGAGCATATAATAATAATAATAATAATAATACGTTTTATTTATTTAAAGGCGCCTTTCTTGCACACAAGGACACCGCACAATAAAACAAGTGCTACAAACCGTAAAGAAAAAATAAAATAAAACAAAACAAATAATAATAATAATAATAATAATAATAATAATAATGATAATAATAATAATAATGATAATAAAAATAATAATAATTATTATTATTATTATTATTACAGACAAGAAAAGAATAAATAAGAATCAGAGAGAGAAAGCACGCTTGAACAGATTTTGAGTATGGATTTAAAGTCTAATAGTGAATTGATATTTCTGAGGTCAGGTGGTAGTGAGTTCCATAGCCGGGGGGCAGAGCGGTTGAAAGCTCTACTCCCCATAGTGGTAAGACAGGCAGAAGGGACAGTTAAGTGGATGGAGGAGGATGACCTGAGGGTACGAGAGGGAGTGGCAATATGAAGGAGGTCAGATAGATATGGAGGGGCCGTGAATGGTCTTGAATGTTAAAAGAATAATTTTAAATTCGACCCGAAATTTAACTGGGAGCCAGTGGAGCTGCTGCAAGACGGGAGTTATATGATGGATATTATATTCGATGAGTTTTCTAATGACGTGAGAAATGTGAAGGTAAACCAGGACATCACTAAAAAGTTAGCTGGGTTAAGTTTGCATCATAACATCTAAAAACATAAATAAGTTATATAACAAAACAACAAATAATAAAAGATCACAATCAGAAGTGGCATAGACAGAAAAAGTCAATGGATGCAGTTCTGGAATGACAACCAGCCATCTCTCTTGAGGGGAGAGAACTGAGTCAGAAACGCTGTCATCGGGCTAAGATACACAGCACAGTTTGGATACAACATAGATACCTGTGCATAGCACCCCTTTGTTATCAACAGCTACATTTTTAAAAAGAAAACAATCTGTATCTACATCAATACCTGATATTAAGAATTAGAAAGCACCACTGGGTGGAGAGGCATCTGACTGCACCCACACTGTAGTTCATTAATGATGGCATTAAATCCTGCCTCTCGTTCAGCTCTGCCACTTACAGTGACCATGAAAGGTGGTCAGGCTGTTCTGTTCCTAAAAGCCCTAATTGCTTGATTTTACTACCCTCCCGGCTATTAGATCTGTGGGGGGTGCGTTATTTAGCTGCTTCTAATAAAAGTGGAAGGTGGAAGTTAAAGCTAAGACTTGGCATGGTTAAAAGTCTGCTTGAAGGCCATCATCAAGAGTGACATGAAATCTTTTTATTCTTTTGTGAAAGTTGGTGGGTCTCTCCCCAAGTCGAGGTGCAGCGATAAAACACCAGCCTCTGAAGCTAAAGATCATGGTATGAGTTACCGGTGTGCATTTTGGGCCGGCACGGAATCCCGTCAGCCCACCCCTCTCCCCCGGAAGAACGGCAGCCAGAGAGGCCCCAGCGCAGAATCCTGTCAGCCCCCCACCCGACTATGACATCCTGGTGGGCCGGATTTGGGCCAAAATGCCCAGTCAGATTTTTTGTCCCACTTCAGCCCTGCTGGAAAGTGAAAGCACAGCAAACGACAAATGCATAGGAGATTAAACATGGGTTAAAGAAACTGATCACAGGTTCTGTTTTGAAATGCAAAATTCCAGCCCTCTGTTTTTCAGGCTGGTTCCAAGAAGTTTCAGGTGGGTCTTGTGTATCTTCCAGCCTGCAGGTGGGCATGTGAAGCCCATCGGTGTGTGCAGATCTGATAACATCCATGTGCTGAAACTTCAGCATTGTCAAAACACTCTGGTTCAGGAGCTCCTGATCAGAGGCTGCTATTTTCCCCACTTTGGCTCAAACCCAGAAACTCAAATTCATCCAAGATGCCACAAAACCCACCAACTGCACTTTCTCAGGGAAGCAAGCATTTTTTCAGCACCAGTCTTTTTTGGCATAAAGACACAAATGAGTATGAGTCTGAGAGTTTGTGTCTGCCAAAAATTGCTCTTGCTGAAGCCTTTCAGATTTCAAGAGACAGTTTTCAGGCTACAGAGACGCTCTCTGTCCCCTGGAGGCTCTGGTTTCTCTCTTTTTTGAGGAGAAATGTCTCCGTTGGAAGAATTCTGCTGAGGATTTATTCAGACAAACTTTCCTTTCAGCTTTGTCCCGGAGAGTCGTAACTTTTATGTGAGATCCGTTGGCCCAGATCTATAATCCAGAGACATTCACTAAAGGCTCACCTAACCTTTAGCTTCACCAAGACGATCCCGGTGTCAAGACTCTCACTTAAAGAACAAGCACGTTTTACAGATTTCCTTCAAATTTCATAGAAATGAATACACCGTTACAATCAGTCTATGTTTACATTCAGTTATTATTTACATGTAACAACATTGATTTCATTAACAATTTTAAAATTGTGCAACTATCTCTATGACTTTTTTATTTTTAATTTGATTTTGCACTTTCAAATACAGTAGAATTTGTCTCTCCTACTGTCCCTTAGTCACCAGTTAGTGCAGATACTGGCGATGTTACATAGTGCGCATTAAAATACATAGCATAGTGAAGCGTTGTCCTAGCATCAAAAGGGTGACACCTACAAAAAGCCACCCAATATAATTAGAATTATTAAGTGGATCACTGGATGAGTGTTAGATATTTAACAAGCAATGAAGTGATGAAACAGTTAATGAGTTTAAAGTTGAAGTCTAGAATTTGACTCTGCATCACCACACAGCCAGTTTAAAGGATGTCAGACATGCTCTGTTACATAGTCTTTCAACTTATAAAGGTTTATTTTGAGGGATTTAAATTATATTTGCTCATTCAACAGCTTTCTAATGCTAACCAATATGCGCTTTAACTGTTATATGCTTTATTCACTCAGCTGCTGTTCTTTTCAGGTCCTCTACAAGCAAATCTGCACAGCTGTGAAACAAACAGGAGCACAGCGGGAACAGCTTTTAACTTGCAAACTGCTTATGCAAGGTGAGACATTGTTTTACATGTGCACACACACACACACACACACACACACACACACACACACACACACACACACATAAACACAGTCCCACCACAATCACTGATGGATGCATCATAGAGAATGACAGGGCGGCAAAGTTGTCAGTGCTATCAGAAACACTCTGGGCTGATTCTGCTGGGAGTCATGAAGCAGTAGAGAACGTGGGTCGGAACAGCTGCATCATTAAGTTTCAGAGTGCAGAGAAAACAACAGGAAATCTCCTTTAAACGTAGACATGACTGCATAACATGATACTTTTATTAGGCCTATCGCGAGCGCTGCATGCAAGATAAATGATCACAGCAATCAGAGTAAACTTAACAGGAATGTTTACAAGCCGAAACATTTTATTTCAATTTTTCCCTGAACGTCTCCCAAATCCCCAGTCCCACCCACTAGCCCAAACTCCCTCAATCACATGAGACCACCAACACTGGAAGTATGAAGCTCCCTCACATATTCTCAAACTGCTGCTAATTCAACCGACAGCCTCAGCACACTCGGAGGAAAACAACCACTCATTCTATTACATCAGCTGACAGTTTTATCGAGTGATGCAGGAGAAGGAGGACCACCCTGATGGGGGGGGGGGAGGGATCCTACCCACCCTACCCAATCAGAGAGAGAGAAGACAGTTATAAGGAGCAATTGGGATGGGATGGGGAGGGCCACCCTACACACCCAGACAGAGAGAGCGAATATTTGAACCCGACAAATGATGGGCATGACGCAGATCTGTCCCTTTTTTCGAGGCTCAAACCTACAGACCAAAGTAAACACATGCTCAGTAAAAAGCTGCATCCAATTTTAGTTGAAAGGAGAGCAGTGTCCTGTTTCCTTATGCGTAACCTGACTCACTGGTGATGGACCGAACCCACTGGGGGCTGTCGAGACATCCCAGTCATAAGCTTTGTGACTTCCTCGGCAATGCCCGAGATGGCGTCGCTGTTTCCTTAGCAACAGCAGCGGCAAACGTAATTAGTGGAGTTGGTTTACATCACTGGTGAAAACTCTTTTACAGGTCACTTGCCAAGATTTTGCAAATAAATGAGCGGCATAAATAAAGAGAGGAATTTTCACAGATTGGTGCACAAAATATCAACAGATCAAGATATCAGTTATACAAACAATATATTCTGATATCTAAACCTATAAACTGAGTCTGTGTTACAAATTGTTTAAAAAGAACAAATTGTTCACCCATAGAAACACTGTGTAACTCTAGAATAAATCCAAATAAATCCAAGTAAACATAGCAGTTAAAAGTATCTTTGTATGTTAGAGATATGAGCGTGGGCAGCAGAAGAGGACAAGCCATTCCTCAGCAGATCGTGCAGGCAAACATTTTGGAACAGGTTCAGAAATAAAGCAAGAAACGGCAAATTCCATTTTTTTACATTTCCTCCCTGATTCCTGTAAATTACTCACATCGTCGGTTTGGTTATCCGTCATACCAGATGATTTTCTCCACATTCGTCATGTTTGTTCAGGGTGCACTGTTGTTTTTCTTTGTCTGTCTCAGAGGCTGTTAGAAACGTCAGAGTAAAAGGTCATCGGTGAAGCTTATATACCACTCCAGACCGTCTTCAGCCAAAAATAACAATGACAAAAACTCTAAATCTAAGCTGTGTCAATTGAAAAACAAACATCAGATTCACCAGATATGATAAACATGAATTAAGCTTAAAATAAGCCTGGCATAGAATTACTTTAAATACGTCCTAAAATTTAAATTGAAACTAAAGAAATTTGATTACAATTAACTCCAAAATTCAGTTAGTTAGTTTCATTGTATTATTTCAATTCTTCTATTGTTTTGTTTTATTTTGTTCTGTTTTATTTACCTTCTACTCATTTCTTTAAAGTGGTGGTGAATGGACCCAGATATCTCAAACACCAATACAGGTGTGTTATTCACTATGGACCCCCAGTAAAGCTCCACATGTCTCAGAGTGTTAATATGGATGTTCATAAAGGTAAAATAGAGGAAAACTAAATTAGTTTCCTCGGGGACTATTTCGCCTCATAATGCCGTGCATGTATCCCTGCATGAACAAATCTGACTCACACCAAATCGGAATCACATTCAGAGAATCATATCTTAAATACTTGATAATGAAGGAATTTGGTTATAAGAAATAGTAGAAATTGTGGTAGGGATAGTTTCAGGAGACTTCTTTAGAAAAACCTGCTGGTGTGGAAGAGTTGGAATGAAGTCAACAATGATTTTATTGTGCTGGATAAGCTTGAACAGAGAAGGTGCTGATTGGTTGCAGGTGGTGTGGGACTCCTTCCAGTGATGTCCACAGACCCCTCTGTGTGTTCTCCTTCAGACATGCTTGTGCAACATGTTAAACGATAAAGGTGCTGTGAAGACTCATAAATCAGAAAAAGAGGAGGGATTTCACTGATACTTCCATCTCAGAACTGTGTGGAACATTTCAGAACTGTGTGGAATGTCTCAGGATCAAGTAGAACATCTTAAGGAAAATCTTAATATTATGTGGAAAACCTCAGAACTGTATGGAACATCTCAGAACTATGTGGAACACCTCAGAACTATCTAGAATTTCTCAGAAGTGTGGGGAACATCTCAGAACTGTGTAAAATGTTTGAGAGCAGCAGCAGGGAAAGTGAGGAGAATCACATCACAGTGACGTCTGAAATACTCATTCAGTGTTAATTTTAGAGATTTGGTAAAAGGAATTCCCACATCCAAGTTCCAGCTTCCGTTTCACAACTCTGGAATTTAGAATGACACACTGTTTACCCCGAGGAGCAATGAGTCATCCTAACATCCGAACACGAGGCTGTTCAGACTTCTGCTGGTTTAAGGAGATGGATATCTGGAGCATCACACAGATACTAATTTGTTCATCATTAATAAACAGGGGATTTTTTTTGTCTGTTTCGAAATATGTGCACAAAAACCAATAGATCAAACCCTTCTAGAAAATTTAAATTCTGATGACATTAGAAATTCTATTAGAAGTCCTATTAAATTCTTAACCAGAATGATTTTACAAAAACGAATCAGATTAGAACATTGTTTAAAATGTATTAACCTTTATAATCATGCGTGAACACACCACAGCACAATGTGAACAATGTGAAACTCTTTCTCTGCATTTTAATCCATTCACCAAGTAAACCATAGGGCTGCCGCCAACGAGGGGCGCCCAGAGAGCAGTGTGTGGGGATGATACCTTGCTCAAGGGTACTGCAGTGGTGAATCTCTCTAACCACTAGGATGTCCAGCTGCCTAAAGAAACAAACAAACAAACAAAAAATTCCATACATTATATGTTTTTTTAAGAAACCCATGTTCATCCCCAAATACTCAAAGTAATGAACAAAACACCTTTACTTTCTTTGACTCTTTTATAGAGCTGTAAAGCAACATGCTCTCATTTCAGTTGTTCTAAGTTATATAAACATGTTTCTATTAAATAAATAATGACATTTTGAAACATGATTTATTGTATTTCTGCATATTTATGAGGGAATTAAACTCACAATATTAAATTCTCTAAAGGGAAATATTGTATGCCTGATCCTGAACTAGCTAAATTAATCACCCTTAACCATCGTCAACCTGACTTGTAAAAAAGTGATCTTTTCAACTCTGCTAGCTCAAATTTTAGTGCTGTCACTGCGCAGTAGCGACTGGGGCCAAATAATCTCAACCAATAATATCATGTTTCTTTCATGGAAAGAAAATCCTCAGCCATCTCAGAGACCCTGATCATTGAGAAACAGTAGCTGAATGGAGAAACCAGCTGAAAGAATCTCCACCTATAGAACAGTGCTGTTTACATTCTTAGGATCACATAGAGATGGAGAAACCCTTTCATTCATGAACACCACTATCTCTTCATCACTGAGCTTTGTTTAGCCTTGAGGTTATTAATGATGTCAAATTATCTTACTGGCTTTTTAAACTTTATGCATTCTGAGTGTAGTTAGTGGGTCAGTCTGTGTGCACTTAGTATGCGTGGCAACAATTTGCATCATCTCCAGCAGTCGTGGTTAAGCGAATGTTAAGTTCATGGGTACTTACTGAGGTTGTATAATGTACTTGTACATCCATCTGGCCCACAGTTTGTGAGTTTGACACTTAAGGGCCAAACATTTCTGTGGTTTGTCAGCATAAACAGAGCTGGAAAATGATGAACAGGTTCACAGGAACCCGCCAGGAACAAATACACTCTTGCACTGAGTGCCACCCTCAGTGCCACTCGGCAGGCCTTCATTTTTTGACGAGTGATAAGGCAGAGCAGCTTGTTTGGATGAAATAAACTTGTTTGGTGTTATGTGAAAACTGTCCTGCCAGGAGAAGATAATGTTTAAAGTGTTACCACTGCAAATGGCTTTAATGGTCATAACTTAGCTGCAGATTTTGCAGCAGATGTTTCTTGCCTTGTTTACACTCGTCAGATATTAAACTTGATGGCTGACTTTTATAGTAATGCTCAGGAAACCATTTCTGACCTTAGTGTTCAGCAACACTTTTGGCAGTAGTTGAGCCTATATCCTCTTACAAGGTCTGGAGAAGGTCAAGGAGAGCTCTTGGAATGCCTGTCTAAACTCTGGCTTAGATTTTTCCTATACTGTCTCAACTTTAAGCAATTTCTTCTGGGATCAATAAAGTTTCCTGATGATTCTGGTTCTACATAATAAACCACACCAGTAAAGGTCTAGTTGACGCCGTGACGCGACGCCGTGACTGAGAGAGTGCACGTCCGCACGTCCGCAGCCAGAAGCTTTCTCCTTCTTTTTTTTTCATAATCTGCTAACAACACTACTTTCTGATAATATATACACTCAAATCGCTTGTTATATCGCTAAGTTTG
>JBBIGB010292327.1:0-12485 GCA_037577075.1 Alestopetersius hilgendorfi | reverse complement strand
GTGATACATATCGTATCGTGAACCCAGTATCGAAATATGTACCGTATCGTGACCTGGGCATATCGTTACACCCCTACATAGAAGCATTTCTATGTATAGCATGGAGGAGTTTCTTTTTTTCTAGGTATTCTTTTTTATTTCTGGGATAAATAAAGTTATCTGATTCTGATTCTTAATGGAAAGGTTTTATTGTAATCTGGGTCAGAGACAAAACAATGTCCATTATGTCACACTGGACTAAATAAAAAAGATGACATTCCTTCTACATTTTACTGTTGCTGCTCTTGCTCTGTATTCTGGCACAGTGGAAGTAGAACATGGTTATTTTATAGAATGTCTTCTTTAATTTAAGGGTATGTGCATCTATATTAGGTAGACCATCAAAAAATCACAGCCCTTTCAAACATAGTGCTCTTATTTTAAGAGATGGCAGAAACTGTAGTGTGCAAATGTACTATACACTATAATCCACATCTTGTTTCATACTTATCCCATTGTTTTGCACAAAGGTATGTATGTGCCATGAAATGTATCTTGCTTCCACCGAGTGTTACAACCACCATTACTAATAAACTCTGGGTCACTGTGTTTTGGGGTTAGATAACCAGACATCCTGATCCAGGCATCCCAATGAGGGTAAATCAAGTCACCTTCAGATGACTGTTAACCTCACCCCAACAATGTAGATTAGATGAACCTGGTATAAGAAGCAGACTTTGTACTCTGCAGAATATTTTATGCATTGTGTAGCAGTCTGGTCTGTCTGTTCAGGAAGCTTTACAGTGCTTTGCATTCTGTGATGAATCGTCAGAGCTCACACTGGGGTGTTCTTTTTTTATGGAAAGCTTTGAGACATCTTCCCTGGGTAGCATTCTTGCTCTGTTCAGTTCTTCATGATTGGAAGTATTTTTTTAGTATTGTTCTTTAGGTATTCGGTACTGCGGTCTTCAGCAGTATGTCAGGTTGTTTGCTGTTGCTGAGCTCAACAGTATGTTTTGTTTCCAGAAACGAGATTGATTTACTCTCGTTTCTCAGGCTCTTGATGGTCTGCCTTACTGCCATTGACACGTCCTCATGTTGTGAGATAATGCAAACCAACTCCAGATGCAAATATCACATTTAGAATCAATCATCCGCCTTTTGCTGGCTGTCTTGTAAAACGAATAAATGTTGCAACACACAGCTGGGCAAGAAACAATCAAGCAGCCAAGCCCAATTATAGTCCCTTGAAAATACACAGCCTGGGACTGAAGCTATCATTTTGACTTCACAGTTATTGCTGCATTTAAAATTCAATGTCCTGAAGTGTAGAGGGAAAAAAACATAAGGGACAGTTACATTTGGATTGTACCACACAAACAACCTATCTAATCCCCAGAGGCTGCTGTCTGCTGTCCATGGTACTGAAACTTTTAGAGCCTGGCATTGTAAGATTTGCCTCATGTTCAAGTTCTCAGGGGGCCCTAGTTTGTGACATGCTCTGATACTTTTTAAACTGGTTCATTGTTTTCATTTCTTGAAACTGTCATGAGTCATCTCATCAATGTAGACAGTGCTGCATGTGGTTCACTTAAAGAGTGTGTCATTAAGCACACAAAAAACAAAAGCCTATATTGATTCAGTCCGCCCCAAGCTTTAATCGATTCAGGTCCAACATCTATATTTAGTAAAAGAAAATATGCCACTTTTTCTTTGCTGTTTTGACTGATTTAAATGTTAAATAGTTATACTTTAGCCAACACCTGACAGTACTCACTGAAAACATATGTTTCATGCTTTTGCTCATGATGGATTTTGTATTTTTTTTTAAAAAGCTACATTTCATTTCAAAAAGTGGTAAAACTCACTATTTAGTTATATTTGTGATTATATTATTCCAGTTTGTGTTTGGGGAATTTCAGAGGACATAATAAAATTACCATTCAAGATATAGAGATACTTTGAGTGAAATTAAAGATGGCTGGTTAAATGATCATCTATCTGGGCAAAAAAAAATATGTTGATATAAGAAATAAACAATTTGAACTCTGATAACCTTTCCATAAGGTCATGCCGGGTGGAAAAGATGTTACGTTCTCACCATTGGGTTGCTCTCTCATGACAGTGGTTAGAAATAACCAAACCATTCCGAGATCAATACCGAATGACCTTTCTAGGATGGGAGACAGAATTTTAGTCAAAGCCCAAAATGGTATCTACAAATGTCACAAATGTCCATGTAGGCTTTGAATGACATACATAATTCATGTTCTTCTCTCAAGTGTCATACACTCAACTGCTCTTTCTGCTAATGCATGCAGATCTGAGATGTAGCAAAAAGGTCTAAATCGAGACAGATCAAACCATATGGCCCATTGGAAATCATGACATTATCAATGCAGTTTTTTTACATGGTTGCTAAGCAACATACCAATATTTCCATATGACTGAATAAGCTCCAATCATGCAGCATTTAGTCCTAAACGTACACATTATGATGCCGAAGTCACATGAAGCCAGTCACTGTGCTGAGCTGTTGCGACATCTATTTCATAGGAGAAATACCCAGAAGATTTTTCTTTTGCCACATCATTTATTTTCTTTTCCTGTTTTCCTTCTAACAGATTGGACTGTTTATGTTACACAGCAAACACACCAAAAGTACACTCACGGTGAAATGGCTGCAATAAATGGCGTCTGAAATGATTGGTGGGTCTGGATGCAAACTAATTCTCAGCGATCAGAGCTGAAGTGTAATTATTCTGGTCTCATCGCTCACAGCTGCCCTTCAAATAGAAAGCAGCAGTTGGTCTCAAGGGGTGCCGTTTTGCTATCTGAATCTTACGGAAAAACTCAGCAAGAAACTCACACAATTCAGAAAAGGTTTTATTTAAGAGATCATGTGTGCTCCATATAATGAAATGCTGTTAACGAAAAATTGAAGAAGTGATCATTAACAGAGAAAAAAAACAAACAAAACAAAACAAAAAAAACCCCCTAAACCGTTCAGAGTACATTTACAGTGACATTTATTATCTAACCATTAGAAATTAAAAACTAAATGATGGATTAAGAAAACATTTTTTGATACACGTTATAAAGCACCATGTTAACTGTCCTACAAGTCTCTAGCTTATACGTGAGAAAACAAAGGTCAAAACCTTTACTTCCTGTCTCTTGCAGCTTCAAAAGGTGTTTAGGATGGGACCCATATATTTCCATGAGTATCTGGTTCTTGTGTGTAGGGGATATTCCAGATCCATGGCTGATCTAAAGAGAGGTAGATATACAAAAGTAACATGTTATGATACATAATTCTTTTGAAAGTGACCACATATTCTTTAAAAAAAATCCATGGTGCTCATTTCTCAGTTATTCTGTTACACCTCAAAATGCTCCTCATTGTATAGATGAAATCAAAATCCCAGTATTTTGCTTCAGATATCAGATTATATTAAAGTTAACATGAATGAAGTTAATGAGTCCCTCCCAACAAAATACAGCCACGGGATGTATGTTTCAGAATTGCAACAATTTGTTCTGGCTAGACAGTCTTCTTCTTTTCAAATTCCATCTTACATTTACATGTCTTATGTGGTTTTATATTTATTTAAAATTTCTTTTTCGGCAGTACCAGTCAGGCGTTGGATACCATGTTTATCAAAGACAGAAGACCACATGAGAAATGAACCTTTTATTATTTGAAACCTTGGCAAAGGGGAAAAATGACAATCTGCTTCTACAGAATTTGTTCAAAAATGTAGCCAGTCAACATTACAATACATCTTCTCATTTGCCTGCTGTATAATAAGAGTAGTGCATTGGCTGAATACATAAAAAGCATGCATAAAGAACACTGAGCACAAGGTTCTCTGCTTAGAAACAGGTCATTTTCCATATTGCAAGAAAAATGTCTGGTCTGTTGCTTTTGCAAGGCTAAGAGCTGCCTTATCACAGAAAAAAGTAGCTATTCTGGATACTTCTGTTCTTGTGGACTTTAAAAACAATCTGTTTTTAAAGTCCACAAACGAATCTGTCCCAAAATGAATTCAAACTATATTTTGCCATCCAGCACCCATTCATGTTGTTTACGCATAAAATGTTTTTTTCATGTGTATTTGAACTGGCCCTTATGTAGCGTTTCACAGCCTTTAAATATTTATTTAATGAAAGAGGGCTTGGACATTTTTCAACCTAGAAATAAATATATATATTTGTATGTATGTACTTTTTCAACAGTAGTAATATAATCAATAGGGGGTAACATTGTTTCATATGCTGCTATACAAAATGCTGCTGTATTTGTACCCTCTTGTTCAAATACAGATGCTATGAGCTAAAGAAATAATTAATTAGAATGACCATTTATTATGTTTCAACTTTGTTTTAATTACTTACTGTTATTTATTTGACTCCACTGTTATTTATAGTATAATTATAGTATTTTTATGGAAAGCTGCAGCATAGATGAAATGTCGATTTCAGCTCATTCGTTAGTGAGTTAAGTATCAAACTAAAGATTTTTGGAGCTAAAGGTCAGTGTGAGCCAGAGGAGGACCATCTTCATGTGCAGCATGTGGATGCTTTAGATTCTTTACCATTTAGTGATGATCACTGTCCTTTATAAAGGCTTTTGTTAATTAAAAGCGATGTATTTCGTGAAAGCTTCTAAATAGTATCAAACAGCAATGTAAGGAATACATACCCACAAACATACCCACCCACCCACCCACCCACCCACACACACACACACACACACTTTCCAGTTTTTATCTTTTATAGGTGCAAGTACTGAACTGAACAGCTTTGCATTAGTGTTTAAGAACTGCTGACATTACTCCTAATTTCCTAATAAATGCATAATTTAACAGCAAACGACAAAACATCAAAATAAGAGAAATGAAGTGTTTACGGAACTTATAAATACAGAATAATTCAAAACAAATCTCTTGTTCACTCAAACAAAATGGCAATAATTACCTTTGACGTAATTCTAGTAGTGTTTTACCATCCAACTGGTCACATTGCAAGAAGATCATGTTGATTACAGCAGTGGTTTTTTTACTTCTCCTCATTAAATAAGATTTGATGTGAGGTGCTTGTGTAGTAATTTAACAGAAACTGGCATGGAATGGTTGTTATACTCATAGAGATGCTGATTTAAAAGTAAATTGCAGTGTTCCCTTATTTTCTGAAGAGCTGTAGCACCATAAGAGCGTAAGTGTATAACATACAAACAACAACAAAATCACTGGATGTTAGTGTGAATTTAAGATGGCTTGTTACTTAATGCTCTTGAAACTGAAAAGCAGCGTCATGGTGTAAGGTCTGTCCCTAAAGCAATATCCTGGGGGGAAGCTGAACATGCTGCTCACTAGAAGTATCTCACTGAAATGCCCCGTCACATTCGCTTAGTAGCAAGATCCAGATTTCCAGAAAGAATGGCATGGGCTGTACAACAGTGTCCATGGTAACCAGCAGACACAATTGGATTAAACTGAACCATGAAAACAGAACCCAGCGGTGTAGTGAAACACCTCCATAAACACATTAACAATCCAATAGGGCGTATGAGTCACTCTGTGCTCTGCTAAAAAAAAATGTCAAAATAAAACTGCTGACAGGGGAAAATTGTTAAAGCCTCTTCTTATCATCTGTAAAAGACCAAGGGGCCTTCATTTTCAAAAACATAGCACCATAAAGAGGACTCAACCGTTTGCTTTACACTCACAAGAATGAAATCCTTTCAATGAAACATTCTCAGTGATAAAGGCATGGAACGTTCTGCTCAAAGCCTGGGCAGATAACTTCTTTTAATTCTACACATAAACGGCTGCATCCTCAAACGTGCTAATTGTTAATGAAAGCCTGACATTTAAACATTTCTGTCAATAGCAACTACTTACTGCCTGTGTACACACAGCAGCACACTTGTATTAGCATAAAATATTCACATCTGGGAAGAAATGCTAAAGGGAAAAGAAGATTTATGCTTTCAGACGAAGCAGAATGATGCTCTTCAAGACCGTTAAGTTCTTCCTGTGGATATGATTTGCACATAAACACAACATGCTAATTACGACTGACAAGGAGAACGGTGAGAAGCCAGCTCTGCTCCATTATGAAAATTTTCACACACAAAATTTGTATTTGTACCATTTTAATTGATTCAGAGGGAGATATGCTTAAAGCATAAAAACAACAAAAAATAAACAATTAACATTATGCACTAATTTTTGATTATCAGTAATGTGAGCAAATGCATCTCCCTGGAATAACGGTACCACATCATTCTAATGATGATCTATACTCTGCTGCTCCCCTGACATTTCCTGGAATGTACTGGGTGTCTGTGTGTGTCTGTGTGAAAGATGTTGAAACTCCCATGGTGATTTAGAGCCCAATTAAATGCCATGCCTTCCTCATCATGGAGGTAAGGTGAGAGCGGCAGAGTCAGACAGAGTTCTAATATCTATCTGTCTACTCATAAAGGTTGACTACACAGACAGGCAGACATTAAAGGCTTTAGAGCTGTTCTCTGAGCCTGTTTAAAGGCTAGATCTGGACTCAATTAAAGAAGAAATACTCTCTTAATGGTTTCAATGTTGCAACTATAGCAGATTTAAATGGCACATACACTGCATGCCATTAGAATTAGAATCATAATGTTGATCACGTGCTGCTGATAATTGTTGCTGTTGCAAAAAACACCAATACGGTTCTATTTGCACTCTAAATGATGTAGAAATTCTTGTTTTAAACCTAGGCTAGTTAGATCGCCTAGCAGCCTATATTTTTACAAGATTTAATAATAAATTGTAGCAGCAAAAGGGAAACTAAAAGAAAAGTAAGGATTTTGATAATGTTTAATGATAGCAGTCAGCTAGCCATTATCTCTATAAAGCAGGACAATTTAATTTAAAGCTCAATAATGTCCTTGATCAGCTAATATAAACATCCTATGAGTTTATTAGTTGCCACTGTCCTGAATATTGTAGAATATTAATTTTGGCTGCTTAATCTATTGAAGTGATGGGTTTTCTCCACTGTTTTCCGACCTGTTTTAGCAACTATTAGCGAATGAGACCCTTCATGACACACTACTGACTTCCAATCTTAGAACTTCTGTTCTATTCCAATCTTTTAAAATGTAAAATACTACTACATTGTGCCCTATTATTATTATCATTACTATTATTGGATGCGCCAGGCAACAAGAAGCCCTTTTGCAAATCTCATCTTTGATTTGGGACATTAAAAGCCTTTGAGAATGATGTGGCACTAAATGCTGGGGAATTATTTTCTCTTACTATGAAGTTTGGCATCTTAAACAAGCGTCGAGAAACAGCTCGCAGCCAGTAGGCTACTCCGCAGCCCTCAATGTTTAAGAGAACTGCCGAAACCACAATGTTTATTTTTAGGAAAAATAATTAAATTGTAATTAAACCAAAGAAAGACAGCCTTTCCAGAACTTTGTCTGCCGAAGCTTGTTCAGCTCCACCCCTTTTTTCCTTCAGATCTGCATCAATCTCCTTATTGACCTTTAGTGCCCTCAGTTGACGAAATCCGTCACAGCAATGGAGAACTTTAATCCATGTGGTGTACAGTATTAAAAGGCTTCTTAATGCGGTGTCTGTTAAGAAATTAAAGAGACAGTTTTGGCTAAAATGAGAAAAAAAAGTGATAAATTCAGTTTGTTTTCCTCGCTCTGCTGTGCTCGACAGCACAGGCACCTTAAAACTGTTTGACTGACAGGAGGTAATGAGCGAAACACATACACTGTCCGCAGGAGAGGATGAATACAGTACGATCTTTGGCTACGTTCTACAGTCTTCAGGGAGCAGTGTTTTATATTTAACGCTTACTGATGTAATAGAAATCACATAATATAACAAAAAAATGACATGAAAAATGACATTGTAAACTATTTCACCCTCCATTTAAGTGTTGCATACACCCGTGTTTCTCAGATCCTACGGAGTTTCACTGGTATGTTTGCCACCTAAAAGCACCCGACTTCATGATGCTAGACATAAGCAACACGTACTTATTATTTAACCCCTTTACAAGTCAGTCATAGAATGCAATTTCACACTGTTTCAAAGGTCCCTCAGTTCAGCCTTGAATTTTGGGATCTTCATTCAATTAAAAACACTGAAAACATTTTAATTCAATTTAAATTCTTACTTGAATGAAACTGAACAAGACTGAAACAAGGAAATG
Source organism: Alestopetersius hilgendorfi (assembly GCA_037577075.1). Classification (NCBI taxonomy): domain Eukaryota; kingdom Metazoa; phylum Chordata; class Actinopteri; order Characiformes; family Alestidae; genus Alestopetersius; species Alestopetersius hilgendorfi. Next base: position 4,283 of record JBBIGB010292327.1, on the reverse strand, counting down.
ACACGGGGTGTTATCACACAACAGCAGCCAGGACAAAGCTCTGTCTGACAGAACTAATCTGCACACTTCTTTGCATTTTCAACTCAGCAACTGGGCTTTTGAGTGTCCAAATATTGGAAATAGTGGTACCAGAAAACTAGATCTGAGCTTTTCATAATGGGCTCTGGTGCAGAATCTAATAGAGGTGTAACAATGCATGGAAATACACGGCAATGTGTATTTTGGAGAATAAGCACATTTAATACAGTTGATACAGTTTAAGGATTTATCAATTAAAGTTGTGTCAAAAAGCAATATTTTACTTCTTTATGAGTTGAGTGAAACATAAAATCAACAGAGAAAATGAATGATGTAGTATTTGTGTGTAACAGTATATTTTGTTAAGATAACCATATCACAAATATTCAACCCCATATAATATTGTTGTTTTATAAAGCTTTCTGAAAGGTTTTATGGCCCAAAGTGGAGTTGAAACATAATTAAGCTCTTGGGAACTCTATAATGATCCTTCACTTGCTTCAGCTGTGATGTATATATAAACCCCACCCAGAAAGGTATTCAAGGTGAGCTGCAATCATAAGAAAAACAAAGGTGCCTCCACAAAAACTGATAGAGGAGATTATTTCATCACACCTGAAGGGTTTTGGGCATAAGAAGATTTCCAAAACATTTAACATTCCAAGAGACACCATTGGGAGCATTATAAGGAAGTATAAAACTTATGTAACTGATGAAACCAAACTGGACCTGTATGGACATATGGACCAGCAGTATTGTCTGGTGTGCGGAAGGCCAGGCTTCTGACTAGAAGAAAACCATGCCCACGGTCGGGCATGGAGGTGGGTCATTGATGATTTGGGGTTGTTGTTCAGCAGCATGAACTGGGAATCTTCATCATATACCTGGCATCATGGATTCCCAAAAATATCAGGTTATTTTAAAGAAAAACAAGATGCCATCTGTTAACAAGTTGAACCTTAGTGATCATTGGAAATTCAAGCAAAAAAAAAGATCTTGGAACATCCTGGAGTAGCCTTCTCAGTCACCAGATTTAAATCTGATTGAAAATATTTGGGATTTAAAGAAGGCAATTGCAGCACAGAAGCCCTCTATCATCACTGAGCTAGAGGCTCAGCTTCCGATCAAGAGGTGAAAGAAGCTTGTCCGCACTCATCAATAACATTTGTTAGAAATTATAAAAGCTAAAGGACGCTCCACAAAGAACTGAAGCTGGGGGTTGAATAATACTGCACATGCACATGTATTAAAAGAGTTACGTTCTTCATTTGATCTTCAAAGTTAAGTTCGGCTGTTCAATTAATTTAAATATTTATCAATAAATGTTATTTGTTTTTTATTGAGTTTTTTTGTCATTATCTTTCATACATATTACTATCATGACTTTTAAGGAGGAGGGGTTGAATATTTCTGATTGTAACTGTATATCTGGATTGTTTACAGTGGTCAACCAGAGCCAACAAACAATCCCATCTCATATTCATGTCATACACCACCCCCATCTTCTATCTTTAGTTTCTTCTGTAAACTGAGCCACAACTGAATACAGTCATTATTTTTTTCAGATTAAATCTCATTCTAAACATTGTATTGTTTTCTTTATTGAACTGTGTTGATCTTGGTTTCTGCTCAAAATCAGAACATAATGGTACATAAGGGTTCTCTCCAATGTCTTTGGTAAGGCTTGCAGGTTAAGCCAATGGCAATATAGTAAATTCCAGGAAAAGACAAAGTTACCAAGTGGCACTATAGCCCCAATAAGAGCACCAGTACATAAACTAGAATGGTCTATCAGTTGGTGTGTCCATCACTATTATTAGAATTATTACTTTGTATACTGGCTATGGTATGCTTCTACCTCATTTTTCTACATGTGATATCTATGATATAGAAAAACACTATTGCTTTCTGTCAGTACAGTTAGTGTTAAGCTTTAGCGCGCAAGATACCCTCCCAGTCAGTTCACTCCCAAGAAGAAACCTGAAGTCTTGCTTGACATGTATACATGTAGACATTTGCGTGAGTGTGAGTTTCAGAGGGTTGATGGTTCCAGTTGTCACAAGCAATTGAAAAATGAACCAGAACTATGACAGGTTCTTGGCATGTTTTTAGTTTGCAGTGGAAAATATAGTCCTTTGAATATAACTTTTTTTAGGGTAATTGAAAATGAGCGATTTTGGGTTCATTCATTACAACACTAACCACAATCTGGTATATTGTTTGCAAGGAAAAAATATGAAGTGAATTCAGAGGACACTCTTTGATAAACAGGAACCAAAAGCCCCATCAGCACCAAAGGTTCTGGCCATTTGGTCATATTTTGCACAAACGCTATTCTCCAGCATTCAATAGGAGTTTCTTCACACATAAATTGTTAAAAGATGCACATAGATAATCCGCGATTAGTGGATTATCTATGAGTAACTAAATATTACTCAAATTTAGGTCAGCTTGAAATCAAACTTCACCCTTTTTAACATTGTCAGATCAGGTCCCTGATAAGGATGGGTACTGAGAAATGGTACCAAATAAGTACTGGGCCCTTACAATATAAGCTCCTGTAAGACGATGCTGCACTCTATATCTATGCAGTGTCAATGCACTGTAACATAGCTGCCGTTTTCAAATGGTTAATGCTAGACTGGGTTTGTAGCAATCTGTATTCATAATCCTCCTCTCTTATCATATACAACAAACTCAGAAAACAGTTTAGCTTTTTATGTCACAAGTAGCAATCATAAAATAAATGCTTAATTTTTTTTCATTTTTCATGTGATGTCTCCTTCACCAAATAAAGGAGAGGTGTATCAATAACAGTACTGAAGTGTCAATAGTGATAGGTATTGATAAGCACTAGCAGTATCTATGTTAGTAAAACTGGTAAAATCCTAACTATTCCCATTCCTAGTTTCTGGTCGTATTAAACATAATTCATATAATATAACAAAAAGACAAAATTAATGTTTTCTTGTAATTTTCTGGCCTTGGAAATATGTAGGTATTCAACCATGATTTCATCTCATGTTGTTCCAGTAAAACACTAAAAATCTTCTACTGTTGATGTTGCTCTGCATGATCTTATTCATTCTGCAAAACACAGTAAGTAATGTACTGGAAAAAAAGATCGATTTAAAAACCTGTCTGTTTAAACTGACACAGTATGGCAACCATACCGTTTGCCAATGAATTCGTACTCAATTCAGATTTGAAAGCCTAATTTATCTTAAGTGCTACAATGAGAGAAATGCACTCATTAACATGAAAGAAGTGTTGTTCAGTTGCTATGGTGCTCAGCTGAGATTTTGTGACTGCCTGTAGAGCCCACAGGTTATCAGTTTGTTTCCTAAAAGCTTTAATTGCTCATGTTCCACTTCTGTGGCATTGTAGTGGAGCACAGATCCTCAGAGGCATGTGAGGTTTCTAACAATGTGTGTCTCTAAAAGGCAAATAGATGTGACTTTACTAAACCTCTTCAATTTACTGTAAACACAGACAGCAAACTATTCCATGTCCCACTGAACCAAAGCAACACAGCATGATTAAGTAACCCAAGCTGTGACCCATTGTATATATGATGAATTTTAGTTTCGCTTTAAAGAGTTATTGCTGTACACTTTTAGGTCACCCTAAGAGCATATATACGGCATATACTGATGTATATTTCATTCAAACCAAGTGATTCAAAAGACATGGCTTTATCATCTTTTCAGTGTGGTTCACCAGACTCTGCTCCTTCATCATTGGTGAGTTTCTGACCACAGGATTGCTGTTGGCGGGGCAGTTTTGCTTAGCAGACCATTATAAATTAGTTTAATATAGAAAATGGCCTAGACCTGCGGCCATTTGCATAAAAGATTGTAAGTGAATTTTGTCCTTAAGTCTTCACATTACCATAAGTGAGCTGCATAAAATCTCTTTAGGGAAGAAATTAATTGTAAACTGAGTAGTAGACTCCACATATTTTCAGGACTTAACATATTTAATTTAATGTCTATGTCAATGTTGGTGCTTTATTACTGTTAATGTTTCTGACAATCTCTGCTGAGACCAAGCAACTGAGGAGATACCAATGTGTACCTGCACATATACATATGTACATTCACTATGCATATATATTCAATGTGTATGTACATATGTGTATATATATATAGTGGAGGAAATAATTATTTGACCCCTCGCTGATTGTGTAAGTTTGTCCAATGACAAAGAAATGGAAAGTCTCAGAACAGTATCATTTTAATGGTAGGTTTATTTTAACAGTAACA
>JBBIGB010292320.1:0-12485 GCA_037577075.1 Alestopetersius hilgendorfi | reverse complement strand
AGAGAAAGAGAGAGAGAGAAATAAAGAGAGAGAAACTGAGGGAGTAGAGAGAGAGAGGTAGTGAGAGAGAGAGAGGTGAGAGTTTAGCTGTGAATGCAGATGAGGTTGGCGAGAACGTGGCCCAGATGACGTGAGAACACTGAACATGAGGCTGAGCTGATGGAGCTCCACACTAATGCAACTGTATCCTTCTACACACATACACACCCACACACACACACACACACATACACACACAAACACACAAACACACACATTTATTTCAGTCTTTGCCCTTTATTAAATGATTATGAAACTGTACTGTTTTGTAGCTGATTGTACAAATGTAACAGTAATTATCAATGCAATAACTTCTTTTTATACAAAAAAAATGACTTAATTTTTCATGAGACCGGTTCTTTAAGTGTCATTACTGAAATGGCAAAACGGGACTAAAATTAGCAAAAAGTAAAGGGTTCCAGTGCGGCACATTTCAGCGGCTCCACTACCACATACTCACTGGCCAGAATTACAGTGGGAATGTGTGTCTGTGTGTGTTTAAGCCAGGCTCAGTGGTGCTGCGGGCCGTGGCTGGAGGCTGGTGGGCCTGGTGCTGGCAGGCTGGTAGCTCTTCTAAATCAGAACTCTACAAAAGCCATCCAGTGGAAAAGAGCTAAACCCTTCTTCAAGCTTCTCTGTTTTTTTCTTTTTTCAAACGCGCTGAAAGCACAGAGGGCTTTGAAATGCCAGCCAACTCGATTTGTAAGGTTTTCTTGGGCGGGTGTCACACGTGAGGATACAAACTTGGTAAAAAGAGAGCAAAAACCGAGGTGGAAATTTGGAGGTGGGAAAAAGTGAAGCTTCTGGAGCTTCTGGAGCTGTAGGCGCCTCTAAGCCTGGACCAGTTTTAGCTGGCTGAGATGCCTCAGTGTTCTCATGAGGTCATACAGCTGAAGCTCTTCGATACAGGAGGACTGGTGTCCAGCACAGTTTGGTAGTTCTCATCAAATGTACTCACCAAGGCCTTGTCCACAAGTAAACGGTTATTTCTGAAAACTGAGGTTTTTCTCTGGGTTTTGGCCTTTCCTCCATATGGAAATGGCATTTAGGTCACGTTAAGTTTGAGTTAACGTGTGGACGAGAACAACCAAGATTCTGAAACGCGAACCGCTTCGCTACATACTGTGCGCCACTCAGATGACATTACAGTATGCGCCTTGTTTACATGAAATTGTCATTTAAAATGCCCCAAGTTTACAAATGACTACATCTCTTAACCTTGTTAGATGTTTTGGCATGCTTATAATCATGCACGGAGTTACTGTGCATCCGATATGAAGGACATAGGAGTCAGACTCTGTATCGATCGCTGTTATATTCAACACAGCCACTGTCTCTACCCAGCACCCACCGCCAACGTCATCGCCGGATTTGGACTAGACCCAGTAGGAAGTTGTTGGTGACGAGAAAATGTTCGTATGTCCAGGACCTCATTCCTGTGTCTTTGTGAGTTGCTTCAACCTTACTTTGAAGGCCAAGTAACCGAAATGAGGTCACTTAAGTGTAAAAAAGTTGCCTGCACACTTATTTAGCTGATGGTTATGAAAGGCAGTTGCTGATAATTACCACCAAGGACACGGTTGATGAAAACAATGTCACTGAGGCAATACAGCAGGACAAGGAGAACCAGCCAGTCACAGAAACGTCTTACAGACCAGACTCCATCACAGCAGAAGCGAAGAGGGTCAGGAGAGTTCTTACTGAACACCTGTGATCCTTTCTCTGAGGTTAAATGTTGTTTACAAGACAAATTTGTTATATATGCTATATGATTTGCCCAACCTTAAGTTGAGTCTACAACAACAATAGTTATGTACATTATGTTTTTATGTTTATCACTCAGACTTTCTGTATTAAACTGTTGAACTTGTTGGCCAAACAGCAAGTAATACAAAATCCAAAAATCAAGTCTTTCATTATCACTTGAAAACAACAAATACAAAATTAGCTCTCTTTTCGGAAAAGCACTGTAACATTACTTGTTGGAAAAATTAAATAAATAAAAAGGCATTCTAGAACAATGGAGCTGCATAACAGTTAATGAAGCAAATGAACTCTTCAACAGGTGGATTTCAACACAAACATTTACAGTATCTAACTGAAAGCATACTGAAATAGATGAAACAAAACAAAAAAACAAATAAAAAAAAATAATTTAGCACTTCAGGGTGCATTTCAGGACTCAAAACAAAATCTTTACAATGTCTATAACATAAAGCATAATGAAAATAAATTAAGAATTTAGATGAAGCCCAATGAGCTTTCTTCTTCTTCTTAAATGACTTAATTAGAAGATCATTTTACATCATCCTCAAAAAGTGCTTGTGTGAAAGAAAACTACCTTGATTGCAGCATGGAAAAGGTTATGGTGGTGTTGAGTGGGAATGGGCCAGAGGTGGTCCTGTGCAGAAAAGAGCCAAGGGTGGTGTTGGGCGGAAAAGGGCCAGGGGTGGTGCTGGGCGGAAAAGAGCCAAGGGTGGTGTTCTGCGGAAAAAAAGGGCCAGGGGTGGTGCTGGGCGGAAAAAAAAGTAGGATATGGGCCATTTCATCACACCATAGTTTCCCATTCAATTAAAAAGAGTACAGTCAGGATTTGCAAACAACATAAATGTAATTTTAATTAATGTTCAATTATTTTTCCCAGGTGCAAGGTCCCCACTGGTCCATTGGTTTATGGGGGCATTAATGGGATTAGAGCATTAATGTTGTGTTGTCCTCAGCCTTTTACTGCATTTATTAGCTTCACAGAAATGCAGACTTCTATTAAGTAAATTAGTGGAATGTGACTCAGGAAATAATTCCTAGAGATGGCAGGAGATGTAAAAGTCTTGCAAGAAGAATCAGCTCTTCTCTCGGCAGCTGTAGACAGTGTATTCTGTATTTTAAGATAATTTAATCATTAAGATGTATACAAACCCACAAATGTATGAAGTGATAGGAACCAGATGTCAGACTATCTCCATCCATCCATCCATCCATCCATGCATCCATCCATCCATCCATCCATCCATCCATCCATCCATCCATCCAGTACCCATTTACACACACATCTATCGATCTCATGCAAACAAACAGACCTGGCCATTCAATATGAATAGGCAAAGCTAAACTGCTATATGCTCTATAGGCTGATATCAAAACAACCTTCTAACTGCTGCATCTTGATTTCTATTAATAGACTACATTGTCCTGGGGTGTAAAATGTACACCATAATACAACAAACTTTTTTTCATACCCTGTTTCATGAAATGTGTCCTGTGGCTATTGAATATTCAGGGCCTAGTTTCCTCTATCTATTCCCTGGAGCCCACCAGAGACTTGTGTGTTATGATCTGGTATAGAGCAAAAATCTGGGACTGTCTGGTGGGCTTCAAGGACTGTGTTGAAACAAACAGTTTTGGAAGAAACTAGAGTCTGAGCAATCAATGGATATAATTTTTAAGAGCCCACGTCACACAAAAAATAGAATGGAGTTGCAGTTAACCCATACAACTGATTTCAGTATATATAAACGATGCAAAACAGTCTAGAACTGGTGTTTACTCTCAGAACGCCCACTCTCTGGAGCCCCTCCCACACGCCCACTCTCTGGACCCCCTCCCACACGCCCACTCTCTGGACCCCCTCGCACTTGTGGGCAGAGACTATCCTGATAGTTCTCTTGGGTTCAAAGAAATGTGGACATTTTTGTTCTTAATTGGACATATGTGTGTAATTCCCCAGGAGTTATGATTACTTTTATAATATTTTACAATGACATTGATTCTATCTGACGTAAGAACCTAACAAAGCTCTGCATGACGTCTGACACAAACCAGGGGAACTTGGTTTTGCAATCTGATGACATTTTACCATGTGTTGTGCTTCTGCCATGGATCTACTGCTTAGTTTCTAAGTGTTAATACTTCTTATGTTGAGCTTTGAGCTTGAGATCTTCAGACAGTTGCTGAAGCATCATGCAGGTGACATCACCAGCGAAGCCTTCTCCATTCTCTGCACGCCTTGGTTTCACTGTGTTAATAATTAGGGAGGAGCCTGTCATCACTCCCACCACTGTTAATATTATTCATGACACAATCTTGACAGGTTCACATATGCCCCTTTAAATAAATGATTCACCACAATCCCAGTGGACTCAGCCTCTGTTTATATAGCCTGATCCTGAAATGCACACTTTGCTGTGGAGTACCAGATGCTGAAACATCTTTACACTGCATTTGAGAAGTAGTGGAGGAAAAAGGAAGAAAGTTCTCCAAACCTTGATGGAACCACCATCATTCCCCCCCATGGCTGGACTCTGAGTGGTGCACTCCAGGGTACGCTTAGTCATGAGAGAATGACAGGGTCTGGACAGCTCCATTAGGAGCACAGACGACAGGGGGGGAAGTGGAAAAAGAGGAGCTGGAACAAATAGAACATTGTCTGTGCAGGAACCTGCTCACAGCTTGAGAGTCTGGCCTGGGCCCAAACTCACTGGTGCTGTGGGTGGCCAGCTATGCCCCAAGCAGAGTCGCTGTATCAGCGTCTGGGCCATGTCACATGTCAGGTGCTTAGCTCCTCACAGTGATGTTCTCCAAGCTGAGAGGAGGGACTGGTCAGCTGTCTGAGTGTCTGGCCTGAAAGGGAAGAAGAAGGCAAGGTGAAACATGTTCAGTCAAAGTCTAGGCCTCCATTTCAATGAGGCTGTCAGACAGGACACTTGATGGAAGCTTAAAAAACTGCCCATTTACTCTCATGATCCCCTTTCCATCTCTTTATATAAAGAAGTGTTCAGTTTCACACAAACAGCAGCCCAACCTCAGGGGGTATAAGGCAGCAGTGCCAAAACAAACTGGATCCAGCATCCCCAGACTTGGATCTGCTCCTAGCTTACATATGAAATAAAGCTGAGTGATGACCTGTAATCATATTCAATGTTAGATCATAGTACAAATAGTCCTAATAAAAGCCACTTTCCTGCAAACAGCTTGTTATATGTCCACCACAAAACGTTGCATAATCAGCTGAAAACGAGCTAGTTTTTCAGTTAAATGCATGTAAAGTAACATGGATAGCATGCACCACATTTTTTGGCCTTGCACATTTTCAAGCAATACGTGGCCCAAATGGGAACCAAAACCACTTTCCCACTGTCCAGGGTGGAAAACTGGACCAGTGCTTTTTTGCACTGACCATGAGTCTAGTATCAAAGATACCAGTTTTATACTTTTTTAATGTCTGCTCAAATACTAATTTCAAAAACTGGTGGGGACCTCATTTACCACTCTTTCATAAAGTGGTGGGGACAGGTCCCTGACATTCGTAGATCTTTATTTACAAAAATTCAGGCCACACAGAGGAAAGACCCAGTGGACAAGCCTGTCAAAGATTTGTGTGAGACAGAAGGAGAAAGAAACTAGATCCCTCTTAATTGTACACACATTTGCAGCGAACAAATTCTACAATGATAATGTGCAAAAACGTATATATTAACAAGGTCACTTCTGTGGGCAAACGAAGAGATGCCAAGAGGCGGCTCTCGTTAGAGAATCTGGCTGCGTGAAGGGGAGAGAGAGGACATAGACACAGTGCCAGAAGAGACCAAGCTGGTCCTCCAGGCCTGGCCCATCATAATGGCCTGTCATTTTCAAACCCAAATAATCTCTGTTTAAAGGAACAGTTTGCCCACAATGGCTCACGTTGCTAACAGTGATTGATGGCTACTGAGGGCAATAAGAATTATGCCACTGATGTCATGCAGTGCTTTTAGCTTTAGCCATGCTAGCATTTTGGGTAAATTCCTTAATACGGTTCAGGATAGAAAATCATGAATGACTTTAAACAATAATTACAGACTTAAACCCATAGAAGTCAGAGCATATTAGTAAAAACAGATTTCAACAAATATATAAGGTGTAAAACAGTCTTGAACCGGTGTTGGTTCTCCTACACACTCACTGTTTACTGCTCTTTCTCTCACTGCGCCGCTGCTAGCCTGTTCTCCGGAGCCCCGCCTTCTGCAGGTTTTTACCCACCCATTTGTGGGCAGAGACTATCCTGAAATCTTGTATTTTTTCATTTGTTTCTAAGACCTAAAATAAAAGAAATGTGTTCATTTTTGTCTTCAAAAGTTAACACATTTCTTTTGCATGTGATGTCATTTGTATTGTTTTGAAATTACAATAACGCTGATTCTACGTGACATAGGAACAACAAACAAATCTCACCATGAGGTCTGAGACCTCGAACATCTGCCTTAACCCAGGGTAACTTCCATATAAGAGTTGTTTGGCTGTATGACAATGATCTATCATTTTGCACTATCATCAGTGCGGATCCGTGCTTGCATTTTAAGGCTTTAAGTTTGACAAGACACCAAAGACACTAGAGGTGGACTTTAATTGGACACTATAAATTGGAAGGCTATAAAAGTCCTCCTCTTGTTGCAGTGCCAGGGGAAAATTGCAAACTTTTCTATTACAGTGAAGCAGCTTCCTGTTGAACCTTCAGCGTGTTAGAAACCCATTTTTAGCTTGGAGAACAACTTAACTCTGGGAAATGTGGTCACCCTCATAAGAACATTACTGGCCAAAGCCGCAGCAGCTGACCACCACGAGCCAGCCCATACTGGTGCTTTCTATAGGGCCATTATTGGCCCGAGCTCATTCCAGCTCAGACCAAGCCCATTAGTGGTTTTAAGGGGGCCGTAGTAGCCGCCCACATCATGTCATTTTACAGTCCCCATTTGGACCTTTCTGCCCAGCAAGAAGGACAAAAAAAAAAAGACATTTGCAAGTCAATAGCGGTATATAGAGCATTCTAAAACCACCATCCCCTTTTCCATGCCTTCTGGATTGTTTCGTTATAACACCTATACTGCAAATCCCAAACTTATAAAGGGTCCATATTTATTTTTCTTGACTTTTCCCACAGCATCCACTTAATGACATTTAAATGATTTTTGGTATCAAAAATGGTTTTCCAACTCCCTCTTCAAAAAAGACTTTTTTTTTGGTTACTATACCTTTCCGACTGATATATGTAAATGACCTCTGTTTTTAACTGCCCTGTGATTTGCCCCTTTGCCAAGAGTCTAGACCTCCTCAAAATAAAGACTCCTTATAACTTCAGTGTGAATGGTTGAAGCTAAATGGCTGCTCCGTTCCAGAGAAACTGATTTTGCCTGATATCTGAGACATAGTTAATGGAATCTTTGGGAAGATTTGAATTTGAAGATTGAAACATGCTTTTAAAATATATTCCAGGTGAATGGGGTGTAATAGTAGCCAAAGAATGTCTTTTTTTTTCAGATTTACCATTATCAACATGACACATAACGATGTTTGGGCTTGTTATTTTAGATAGTAATTAAAATGAAGAATGAATCATTTCTCACTAAAATCCAAGGTGTCCATTTGTCATACGTCATCATCACAGGATTTTTTCACTGCATTTAAGTCATTCACCCATAGGAAGGCAGCCAGGAGCAGTGTGTGGGAGCAGCACCTTGCTCAAAGGTACCTCAGAGGTGCCACTAGCAGTCCTGGGATTCAAACCCACAACCTTCTGAAAACAAGTGCAGCTCCCTAACCACTAGGCCACCAGCTGCCCATGTGAAACCACAGACATCTCAAATATTGAATTACACAAAATTTTTAAATACAGTAACCCTTCAGTTTTACGCGGATCAACATTCAATCTAACACAGATTTTTCTGAGAACCCAAGTGGACTGGTGGCGGTAATACACTGATAAGTTGTCAACCGCCATAAAAAGAAGAAGAAGCTGCAGCATGTAGCATGACTGCTCCGTGTCTTGTGCTTGTATTTTAGTGTTTTAAACTTTTTTCTCCCAATTTTCAACAGTTATCTCAGTTTATTTAGTATTAGTAAGCTGTGCCCTGTCTAAACATGTGGGTAGAGAGAGTTATTTCAGCAAGACTTTGCAATGCGTTTTTCACTATACGCAGGTGCTCTTGGAACATAACTGTATTGATCGAATTCCCCTGAAACAGATACTTTAATTACAGCTACATTTGAAAACTACACATGAAGTTGCCTTGGATAGTCAGCATGTACAACAAAAACCAGCAGAATGTCAGTTCAGTTTGTCAGAAATATCATAATACATTCTCATAATTGCTTCATGTTCATTCTCATAATTGCTTTGTACAAAATGGGTTAATCCCACAGAATGAAAAAGTGCGTATTATTGCTGTATAGTGTATCTAATATTGGACATGTCTTGAAGGGATTTTTCACCCTGTTTATTTTCCCTTAAAAAAGTTACAAAGCAAAGCACAGCTACTTTTGAACCCACCAGTCACCTTGAAATGCTTAACACTTTGACTGCAGGGATCCAGGAACAGCCAAGCAGTGGCTTTAAGAGGAAGGAAACAATGAGTAAAACCTCTATCCATCCTCTTGTCTCTGTCCTTACCCTCCCTTCTTTTCCCTTTTGTCTGGGTCAACTGAGGTATATTGATTTGTGCCCCCTCCGAATAGGCAGCCTAGTATTCTAGGCACAGGTTTCATACCATTACTGCTTGGCACCCCACACAGAAGAGACGGGGGGCCCATCCATGCTTCCGACCCTCTGAGCATCCTCCAGTGCCTTTAATGACAGCTTCAGCAGAGAGCAAGGGCAGCGGGAAAGTACGAACGCGCAGAAAGGACGGATGGAGTGAAAAGAGAAAGGATTATGGTAAAGAAGAGAGATTTATACGGGTCATTTCTTGAAGCTCGGCTCATGCTGAGGGCGATGGCCGTGACTCCTCAGAATGCTAAAGAGGAACCAAATACATTCTAAAATGTTTTTGCTTTGAATGCATCCTGAACCTGTTAACATAGTGCAAAGCGTCTTCATTCAAAATGAACCTTCTGGTCCTACATAGCAACTGGTGTTAGGGTACTCAAAAAATGTACCTGTGACACTTCATAGTTTTGTGAAGTTGTTGAAATGCCTAACTGAAACCTGTCCAATCAGGAGTTCTCCCCAAGATAGACGCTGCGAAACAGGTTTTTCCCATTGCTTAAATTTTAAGAAGCTGGACGGAAGAGCCTACACATTAAATAATTACTAATATTATTTCAATCACTCACATTTACAATATGTGGTGGGGCCGTGCAGAGACCTTCAGGGAGAGTTAAATTAAGGCAGCAGGTGGTTGGGAAGGTGAATGGTTGGTATGGGGTGGATTTACGTGCCTTTGTTGTTAGTTGTTAGTAGTTGTTAGTTGTTAGTTGTTAGTTGTAAGTGTAAATAGTGTTTTCTCGGAGTATATATATATATATATTGTTTGTATTGTGTTGTATATACTTGTAAATAATAGACAAATCTTGTATATACTATTACGTGGTTGTGTGGTTCTCATTTTTCTGCCGGAAGTTTGTGGTTTGGTTGCACTCTCTTCATAATTCATATTTTTCATAAAGCCAGAAACGCTGGACGTAACAGGTGGATAGTTGAACATTATGGGGTACGAAGAGGGGGCCTATGTTGAAAATTTTGCCAGCTAAGGTATTGGATGGACAGACAGAAACCTGTGTTGAGCAGGGGGCACTAACCTTGCCAAAAAATGCCCTATTGCCAAAGGGGTGGATGTTTCAGCACCTAAAACCCCTCCGGGACATGCCTGACTGTGCATGTGAGTCAGAATCCAGGACTTGGACGTGGCTCCAGGAATTGTTACTCAAAGAATTCCTGTAAAACTGCAATAAATAAGAATAAGGGTGTTTTAGTGTCAGTTGAGAATAAGAAATATAGAATGTCTCTTGGAGGCTTTAAAGCTGATTAATGTAGAATTGCCCAAAAATTATGTGCAGAAACATTAACTTAGTGCTATGACTTATCATATAAGGGCAATATCAGAATTAACACAGAGTCAAGTTGGCTTTTATTATCAGACACAGACTACCTATGACATAAAGGCAAAAAGTAAAACAGACAGAGAAACAACTATCCATGCATCAGTTTCATGTTGTTTGACCAAGTTTGGACATTGATGACCTGAAACAAAGGCCTAGTCACAGGTTCTCTACTAAGTCAGAGTGCTAAGTCTCTACTTTCTCTTATCAGTGTAGATGGAAGAAAAATATTTCAGTTGCACAGGATGTGAGATCAAACATTAACAAGCCAAAATTGATCTTACCAGCTTATTGTGCCTAAATTACCTGAGCAGAAATTGTTCTCTGATTTCAACTCCAAGGTAATGTTTGAATTGCTCTAGGACATATGCTGGACACCCAGTGGACAAAACACAACATTCTAAATCAGGTCTGGACTGGGACAAAAATCGGGCCGGGCATTTTGAGCCTGGACCGGCCCATCAGGCTGACCGGCTCACCTGGAGCCCTTCTCGCTGTCGTTCTGAAGGTGCGGCTGTATGAGTCTGGTTCTTCATGGGATCCTGTTACAATTACAGTGCATTTTTGGGCTTTGCTTCTCACAAGCTGTGCAAAAACAGGTTTGTGTAAATCAAATAAAATGACCAGAAAGATTTGAGAGCAGAATGACTGAGCGAGAGCAGATGTGGCAAAAGGTTGGTGTGTCCCCCAACCCCCCTTTCTTCCTGGCCTTGCATTAATTTGGTGTTATGCATGCGGTCACTGCCAGCAGTTATGTGACCTCTGCTATGCTCTTATCACCAACCTCTGCTTACAGTATTCTTCCAGTCACCTCCATGCAAGACAATGCTGGATCTGTCGGGCATGTCTGTCAATCATAAGGGCACGCTGACCGCCTGCACATGTCATTCCAATACACAACAGTTAGGCTGTAATTGTTCCACCACAGGCAAGGCTGGCAAGCTTCTATTGGTGCAGTAAGTTCTGAGGTACTGTATGTAATATTTATTATTGGAAACAACAACACTGTCTTACTAAGTGGTAGTAATCACGTAACAACCTGCCCTAGGCTTAGCCAAGGAACAAATGTTATTTAAGAATTCAGACCACCAGAGCAAGTATCATACCAAAGTGTGTTTACATTTATTCACAAGTTAGCCATTCCCCCCCCTACCAATACACCACATTCACACATAACACAGATCATATATTGCTATTTACTGAGTCCTATTCAGTCCATTACTCCGGATGGAGATCCACAAGGCAAGCAAATAGTCTCTTAAATCCCACTTTGTTTGGAATCCTCCGGTCGTGAGATCCTTTGGTGAGTGAAGACGCTGGAGTTCCAGTCAGAGTCCTCTTGACCACACTCCAAGGTAACCGGAGTGGCTCATCACGTAGACAGGCAGGTTACCGGCAAAGAGAGAGAGTAAAGAGACAAGAAGAAAACAAACAAACAAAACAAACAAACAAAAAATAAACCCTCCTGTACAATGTAACAGAAGTAGAGAGCATTAATATTCAGGAGAATACTAAGTTCCTTAACACATAGAGTCTTAATATACATACATACATAAAAAGTACTCTACTTAAACTTACATGCGTTGTGGTAGGACATCACAGTATCCCGCACTCGGGTTTGGCTTAGAGTGACGTGTCTCTGTAGCTGTTAGCCTAGCCCCTTTTATATGCTACTAAAAAGGATGCCAACAGCGCCACTGCAGGTCGGGAGCCCGTAACTATGGTGACACCTGTTACACTCCCTCCCCCTTGGACAAAGGCGTAACCATGCCGAAGAAAGGCTTAAGGTTGGCTACGTGTACTGTAAAAGATTCAGCTACATGCGTCCACTCTACTAAATAGTTGACTTGGCTGATTACCTTTTTAATCTGAGCAGGACCTTTCCATTTCGGGGCAAGTTTTGCCATGTGTGAGTCCTCCGCCCAAGACTTGGGAAACGCACGAACCCATACATAGTCGCCCACATTGAAAGAGATAGCTCTTCTTCGGCGGTTATAATACCATCGGTCGGAAACCAAATGGGCTGGCGTTCCCCACCTTGTAAATATTTCCTTGGTGAGAATGGAGGACAGAATATGGGCCTTGGCTGATCTTAAAGGAAATACCTCGACCCACTTACTGCAGTAGTCGACCACTACCAGCAAATGCTCATTGAGCCGTGATGAACAAGGAAACGGACCCATAAGATCTACTCCCAGCATGTAACCAGGTTCAACTACAGGCGTGCTTTGCAGTAATCCTGGAAGCTTGTTAATACAAGGTTTGTACTTTTGACATGTCACACAGTCTCTGCACTATGTCCACACATCTTTTTCTTAGGGTTTTCATCCGTCCCAGGTGTCCACTAAGAGGATTGTCATGGGCGTATCGGAGAAAACGCTGTCGTAGACTTGTTGGGATGACCAGTTGGATAAGATCGCTACCACACTGCTTGGGGAACTGTCGATAGAGAAAATGATTAATCACACTGTAATGTATTTTATGTACATCTGGGTCTAACCTTGCCTCTTCCCACATAGTGCGTAGAGTCTCATCTGACCTCTGGGCTTTTTCTAGCTCCTCCCACTCGCAGGGTAAACCCCACTGCTGGCCAGTTCCAT
>JBBIGB010292299.1:0-12490 GCA_037577075.1 Alestopetersius hilgendorfi | reverse complement strand
TGTGTGTGTGTGTGTGTGTGTGTGTGTGTGTGTGTGTGTGTGTGTGTGTGTGTGTGTGTGTGTGTGCGTGTGTGTGAAAGAGAGAGAGAGAGAGAGAGAGAGAGAGAGAGAGAGAGAGAGAGAGAGAGAGTCTGTCAGCAGTGTGATGGAGAGGCCTGTGTCAGTAGTGTCTGGCTTTAAATCACAAAGGCAGGTGCAGCCTGCAGGCCTGGAGCGCTTGCTCGAGTTTTCTCCACCCTGCACTCCACCTTTCTCCACTCATTCATCAAGCTGTTCAAACTATCATCACAGATGACACAGTTGTGCAGGGCTGAATATTTAAATGCATATTTTTTTGTTCAGTCATTTACTCATATAAAGTAGCTAATAGTTTTGGAGAGTAAATATGATTTAAATTCATTATAAATCTTCAGTGTCTAAGAAGTACTTGATCTGGAGAGATTGGCCCTTTGAAACTTCCTCAGTAGTAGTAGGTCTCTATTGAATATAACAACAAAATGTCACCAATGTTGGAACAACATTTTTGTTGCTTCTCTATTTGTGCCAGTTGCTCTTTACACTGGGAGAAAATTTCATGACCAGTAGAAATGACCCAAAATGACCTTGAACAAAATGTTTTTGTTAATAAACTGTGGATATGGTTATGACCCAAAAGACCATTGTCAGTGTGCAGGCCGCGAGGCCCACACGCTGAACTCCCTTGAGGCATGGACCGAGACACAGACCAGGGATCCATGCAGAATTGTGGTTTTATTAAAGAAAACCAAATGGAAAACAAATAGGCACGATGGCCTCCAAGAGTTCAAACAGGGCAAAAAGGCAGGACACAGGCAGGTAAAGTGAGGTGATGGACACATGAGGGTAAACTAACAGACACAGACTATATATACAGAACTAAATCACAGGACAGAACTCAAGGCAGGTGACACAAGCATAGACAAGAATTCAAAATAAAGGTCCTAAAACATGAACAGAAAAGCAGTGGCCTTAATGGCCAATGACCGAACCGTGACAATCTTGCATTGTGTTTTCAGTGTTATTGAGTGTAATGTTTCAGTCTCGACTATTTATAGTAGTTTTGGCAAATTGCTGAGATATTCCATGAAGTACTTACTAAACCTCCTCTGGTAAAGCCAACAGGGCTCTCTCTTTCTCTCTATCTCTCTCTATCTCTGTCTCTCTCTCGCTCTCTCTCTCTCTGTCTCTCTCTCGCTCTCTCTCTCTCTCTCTCTCTGTCTCTCTCTCGCTCGTTCTCTCTCTCTGTCTCTCTCTCTCGCTCGCTCGCTCTCGCTCTCTGTCTCTCTCTCTGTCTCTCTCTCTCTCTCTCGCTCTCTCTCTCTCTGTATTCACTGTGAACACATGCAGAGAGCACTCTCTTTCTAAACTGTGGTTGTTGCAAAAACAAACATTTACAACATAATGTGATTGGACTGTTTTTAAGGAGCTTTGCATTTTATCCTTTTTTTGTATAAACCATTTTATATACTTAACTAAATCTAGTTACAGTATATCATGCTCTTAAAAAAGAGCATAACTCTACAGGCGAAGGCAAAACAGAGTTTTAGAGCATTGATTTAGAGCAAATCATTTTAGAGCATTTCTTCTGGTTCCACACAATGTAGAAGGTGGCTGCTGTGTCCAGAGATGTGGAAATGTATAATAAGTGGATATACATGCTTGTCTTTGGATGACGACAATATACTTTTACAGCGCTGATTGCCGTGCGGTGTCTTAGTTCAACCACAGTCATCATTAATCAGTTTTTAAATAACCTAGCAAAAATAGAGTGGGCATTTTAACAGGCAAAACTGTGTTCCAAGCTGTTTGTTTTGTTATTTCAGCTGTACTGTAAGCCTCTCTGACTTCCTCATTTGGACAGGCTGGCAGAGAGGCTTCCGTATTTTGGGCACAGGATCCTCTGTCTGGCTGCTTTTCCTGTCCCACATGCAGGTTTTCACGGGCCTCTGCTCTTCTGCATTGTGTTTTCTGTGGCCCAGCTCCAGCAGCAGCCGGGACAAGGGTGTGAAGACTGGTTCTCTCTCTCTGTCCCTGTCTCTCTCTCACTCTCTCTCTCTCTCTCTCTCTCTCTCTCTCTGTCTATCTGTACCCCCACGTTTCTTTCTCTCTTTCTGTCTTTTGCTCTCTGTCTTTTCTCTCTGTCTGTATCCCTGACCACCCTCTGTTTCTCGCTCTCTGTCTTTTGCTCTCTGTCTCTGTCTTTCTGTCTTTCTGTGTGTGTGTGTGTGTGTGTGTGTGTGCGTGCGTGTGTGTGTGTGTGTGTGTGTGCGTGTGTGTGTGTGTGTGTGTCTCTCTCTCTGTCTTTTTCTTTCTTACATTCTTTCTGTTTCTCTCTCTCTCTCTGTCTCTCTATTTCTCTCTCACACTAACTTTAGAGCCTAATAAGGCACTCTGCCAGACGTTGACCCGGATCCCCCTACATTTACACTCTGAGGCAGAATTATTCTGATATTTTCCTCATGAGCCCCCTTGTCCCCTTAAGGCCTAGCTCACCAGTTAATATGCAACATCACATAAACTTTCTGTATTAATCATCGTGCTCATGTTCTTTCTCATACTGTATTACAGTAGTGGTGAAAGGAACCCGTCGCATAATGTCTTCCACACAAATATAGCCGTACTAACTACTGTCCAAACCAGTCTGTGTATCTACACCTATCTTGATCTGCGTTTAGATGTGGATAGTGGTACAATATTGGTAAATCTGAAATAAAGGTTTGCTCTGAGGATTTTTCACTGTAACTATACAACAAAAATGTAATTCCTAGGCAAAGACATAATCTCAAAAGTATCGCAAAGTATTTTATTCAGGCATCGGCTAATACATGTGTAATCGTGTAAAAACGTAGTGTGAGGGAACTTTTAGAGGCATTAAATGCTTGAGACATCTGGTTCCCACTGTTGTGAACAATCTGGGACTTTGGAACTCTGGAATGAAACAATTCACATGAAACTACTGAATGTTCATGTCCTAATGATTTAATAATGCAGAGAGAGAAAGAGAGAGAGACAGAGAGAGAGACAGAGAGAGAGACAGAGAGAGAGAGACAGAGAGAGAGACAGAGAGAGAGAGACAGAGAGAGAGAATATAGATCCGCATGTCTTGAAAGGTGAGAAGGAAGAAATTGTCTTGTCAAAACTGTCTGGAGTAATAAAATGCATAACAGCCTTTTTATTTTACAAGCAGACTGTTCTGGGTGTATGCATTTTGGTTTTACGAGGGAACCACACACTCCTCCCCCTCTGTTTAGAGGAGATGATGAAGGAGGGATTCCTGGTGGCTTTGCCCATTGTTTCAGCATCAGACAAATGCTTCTTATCAGCCTCTACAGCCCCCAGATTAAACTGTCTGTGTCTTTCCCTCATAGTGAGTCTGTATTAAGACACTGTAGGACAGCACTAGCAGACGGAAATATCTCTGCTAGTGGCTGTGTTAAAGGTCACTTCACCAACCATAACTAAGCATGTTATCTTCTACCGCTTCTGTCATCACTGACCTCTTTTCTATCATGTCGGCTATTCAATAAAGCCCTGACAGAAAAGTCAATGCAAAAGCAATGGTTCAGTCATTAAAAGCCCTGCAATTGCTCCTGAAGAATCAAACACAACACCTCATTTCTGCTTAACAGCGTTTGAAATGAAACATAAACTAAACATTCCCATGTCTGGAGACACTGGAGCTCGAGGGAACATTCTGAACTTGCTTATGGAAGAAAAAATTTCCATGAAACCATTTATCAGTGCTATGCTAAAAGAGTTTTTCCACAACTCTTATAACATATTCCTCAAAACACCTTACATACTGAAGTGCATTAGTTTGGTATGCACCATTGTCTGTGTCTGGCCCAGCTATTGTTTTATTCTTAAAGTTCTGACTAAGGGAAAAGGAAAAAATGCTGTTGTTCGCTTAAATTAATCTCTAGAAGGGCGCCTAAACTGCGGTGTGTTTGTGTGTATGTCTGCACAAACTTGGTCTAGTAAATATTAAAACTGATTGTTGGCTCACTTAGTGGCCAGTGATGAAAAGGGCCCATATCACTGACAAACATAACACTATGAAAAGGTTCATGGTTCAAGATTCAAGGTTACTCTATTGTCATCAGCAGCTGTGTACACCTTCATAGTGTGATGAGACAACATTTCTCCATGGACCATTGAGCAACATACAGCAGCATACAATATACCACCGAGTGCAAGTTACGACAGAAGCAGTAGACGACAGACAAACAATAAATAAGAATACAACTGTAACAGTAGTGTATACAAAACAGTATAGTACGGGCCCTACATGCACCTTCCAGAATTATGAGTATTGCATTTGCATGATTATTGCACAAAAGGCAGTTAGCAGAGTGCAAGGAATGACAGAAACAATACAATAAACATATAATACTGTAATGTGACAGTAGTGTGAATGGGATGTAAATCTGAGACAGTACAGTAAGTAAATCATACAGAAGTGTAAACTAAAATTGGGAAGTGTATGTAAACCTTACAGGATGGATAATAATCCACCACATATGTTTCTCAGGATAACAGTGGCATTAACAAAGGATGAAATCCTCCCAGATTGATAATATTGCACCATTTATATATTTTATTATTATTATTATTATTATTATTATTATTATTATTATTATTATTATTATTGCACAGGAGCATATGATGTTGCACTGGAAACATTGTTTTATTGAACAGGTCAGTTAACCACATAGAAACCACACTGAATAATGTAAAATTATATCTGGTCAGTAACAGGACATAGTGGTGCCTGTATTGGCAGTAAACAGAGGTAACACAAAGTGCAGGTGCTAATAGAAAGTCGTGAGTGTAGTATTACATATAAACAGTGTAAACCATTTAAACAGTTTAAAATAAATAAGTATTGAGCTTGATATTGTATGTAAATGTGATAAAAATGAAATCACTCCTTATTTTATATTTACGCTCACTGATGCACATGAGGAGCGAAAGCTAGTCTGATCCCTCAGAGGAGCTACTGTGGCACGAATTGCTGCTGCACAGTGGGCCAGCCATCAGAGGTGGTGCGATGCTCTGGGAAATGACCTGCAGGGAAACATGTAACTTTGCCATGTACCATCAAACACTGTTGTAAAACAAGTACATGGCAAAGGTGCTCCCTCATGACAGTGGCCATGTTCAGCAGGATAATTCCACACTGCAAAAAAAATATTCAGGAATGGTTTGAGGATCTCAGCTGAACATTAGTGCGATGTGGTGAAATAATCGGTCTGATCCATGGAGGCCCCACCTCAACTTAGACCTGCTGCTAATATATTGGAGCAAGAAACCACAGCACACTCTCAGAAGTCCTGTGGAGTCCATGCCTTGACAGGTTAGAGCTGATTTGGCAGCACAAGAGTGGCCTACAGAGTATTAGACAGGTAGTTTTAATGCTGTGTCTGATCGGTGTATGTTCACACATTCAGCCTAGTGTAGTTTAGCCTGAACTTCTTTTTGAATGAAGAGCAGTGCAGAGCCGAGCTGAATTATATCAGACACAGTAATGAAAGATGTCTGTTTTGAGGAATAAGGCCAGGGTGAATATTTTCACCAACATAAAACCTCAGATGTATCATGTGAATAATACAATCAACAAGAATTGTAATTAATTCATGTCAAATTAATTTCAGTGCAGAAACTTTTTACATTACTGGCGTGGGACAGTCAGGATCTTTGCCAGCAGGATTTTCCTCCTCATGCATTTACGATCTTTAAAGGTTCTCCTCTCTCGATCTTGCGTCTCCATCTGGTGGTGCAAGCATTTACTGCACCGAGACATCGTCAAGGTTGACAGGTCTTGCCTTTTGAAATGTTCGTAACTGGCCGCATCTTCTCGGATTGCTTGCAGACTACACGCAGAGAAGACACAAATGTTACATTTGTTTTTAATTTTTTTTTTTAGACTTTCTTTATTTCGAGATTAGTTTTTATTTTAATTGTTACATTACTGATGTTATTTAATGATGTAAGAGTATTGATACACAAATGTGAATGAAATTTACCTAGCAGCAGTGTATTACGTACGCATTTTATATTACACTATTAAAACACAAATCAAGTAGCTCTTCCTGCATTATATGACGTTTGTGTTTGAGGTTTTCGGTCGAATGTAAAAGTCATTTTCTCATTTTACACATCTTAACTTCATTGATCCTGTTACTTCAAAAGTAGAATTCAGATGTAGTAGTGATGTGGCATATGAGTAGTCTATACCAGTATATAATGTTATTCACATATTGTCATCATATTATTTTAGATATTTTTAGATTTATAGATAGGTTACATCCACGTCTAATGCCCATAATACACCAGTGCATCTGATACCAAACCTTGTGGGAACATGTAGGGCGTAACGAGCAATGTCAAAATACCTGATTTGAACAAAAGTATTGGGACATGCCTCATAATTATTGAATTCAGGTGGTCCCCTTACTTCCAGTGAATGGCTTAACATAATGCACCAAGACATTTTGGGGAAGAACCTTTTCTATTCCACTATGACTGTGCCCCAGTGCACAAAGTCCTGTGCCCCAGAGTCCTGACCTCAACCCCATCCAACACCTTTGCGAAGAATTGGAATAGAGATTGCAAGCCAGAGAATGACCCCATAAATGCTATAAAGAAGGAATGGGCACTCTCACCGAAAATCTTTACAAGCTGTTTAAAAATTTAGAAGCTATTGTAGCTGCAAAGTGGGTACCAGCTCCATGTTAAAGTCTATATTTAAACACAATGCATTGTTATAATGATACTGTATTCCAAATAGACTTAAATATGGAGTAGGTCCTCCTTTGCAGCTATAACAGCCTCCCTTCTTCTTGGAAGGCCCCAAACACTGTGTCCACAAAGCTGGAAGCATGGCATTGTTCAAAGCCCAGACTGGAAATAGGGGGCACCTGAATTCAGTAACTAAAAGGTGTTTTTTTTTTTTACTTTCTGGTAAGCAATTTTTATTTTTAACTTTTTAAATGTAAGGTTGAATCTGATACCGTGATATATTTTGAAACAAGATATAATGTAATGTTTATCAGTGTTTGCTGCGCTACACTACTCTGCGGCTGGGCTGGTTCTCTGCTGGGGGGAACTGAAGTTCTGGGGCTGCTGTTTCCCTAGCCCGGCCGGACCCTCTCAGCTTGGCAGTAAAATGGCGCAGCGGGACGAGGCGGTGCGGGAGTTTGTTGCAGTCACTGATGTGGACGAGGAGAGGGCACGGTTTTTCCTCGAGTCGGCTGGGTGGGATTTGCAGGTGAGAAGTTTAAGAATGTGTTTCGACTGTGCAGGGATGAATTCACGCTGTAGCGGTCGGTTTAAAAGGCTTTTTCTTTGGATTAGTGCTGCCTGGACTAGCCTGTCAGGCTAACGAAATGTGCAAGTCACTCTTCTAGGGTTGCATCCTTATTTTGGTCTCTTTTTCTTTATTTTCAGCTTCTTTGACTCGATAACATAACACAAAACCGACCAGGTTCAAGTCCATGTTCTGTATTTGCTTAAGGAGCCGGTAGCTTCATCTCAGACAGTGTTTTTCTTTGCTAGCTTAATGAAACAAGAGCTTTTCCATCATTTCTCTCATTTTGGGTGAACATTATTGATTGGAGAACAGCAGAGGCCTTCTTAAAAGCATGTGCTATTATATGACATTACATTACATTGCAATTATTGGTAAGACATTTATCCAAAGCTACTTACAATGTGACCTAAATCCAACATAAGCTTTACTGTTAGTTCTAGTTATATATCTGTTTACCACATCCATACTTGTAGTCATTTATTTGTTCATTCTATCTCCTTATGCACTGGTCTGTTTTGGTACAGTGGATGCATTCTCTGCTTGACACTTTATCTCCTCAAATACTGTTCTCCACTTGATATCACACTTTATTTGTAGTAGCGTTATAAGTCCTAAAATAGTGCATCAGGCGACGAGATGTTCTCTGAACAACGAGCCTTGAAATATGTGTCTACACTTCAGCATTAAAACTGCGAAGACAGTACAGTCACACGTTAATGTTAGTTTTGCTTTCTGTTCACCTACGATGCAGGTACTAACGTTATCTTCCTTGTTTACTGGTTATTCAAGTCAAGAATGTGTTTGTCACTTCAACCAGTTACACAGAATACAGTGACATGAGACAACCTTCCTCCAGAACCATGAATCAAGAACAAAAAAAACAACGTAGGACTATATAGGCAAGACAGGACTCAAGAGAGCGTGCAAGAGAGTGACAGTGAGATAAGAAAGGAAAAAGAGAAAAGAAAACTTTATTTATCCTGTCGGTAATTCTTTTGTTATTAGCATGCTGGGTGCAACAAGAAGGAATAATAGGTAAGACAATAGAATAAAAAGAGACAATGAACAAAAGTGCAACACAATGACAAGAGCATAAATAAAATAGCAGTGTGACACTGCCATTGCTGACATTCAATTAAAAATAAATTTAGTAAAACAGTAGTAGGGGATGAGATTACATCCTAACATTCAATCAGTTCACAGAATAAACAGTGGTTATATAGTGCAAGTCCAATTAGAAACAAAACAAACTACACACTACATCACCTACACACTATACTTTACAGGATAAGACAACACACAGTGTAGTCGACAGGTGCAGTAACAGTACTTGTGTGAGTGGATACTGAATGACCTATGAGAGTCGTTAAGTGTGGGGAAAAATGTAAAGGAATGGAAATACTGAGGTAGATGGCCATAAATAATTGTGCATAATGACAAATAACAACAGGATTAAAAGATATCTGACATATATAAATAAATAAATATAGGGTAGTGTTAGATTCAGAAGCTTTATTGTCATAAACGTAGTAAAACAGTTGTTACACTATTACACAAAAATTCTTATTGCTGCATTGCTAGTTATATATGCATATACATCTGTGTAGCTGCCCTATATTTTACATATCAGCTCCCCTAAGGAATGTGGTGGTACATGTGTGGCATTCTGTTTCACTGTCATGCTTCTCCTCTTAGCTTGCTCTTGCCAGTTTCTATGAGGATGGAGCAGATGATGATATCGTCACTCTCCCTCAGTCAGAGAGCGGCTCAGTCTCGCGATCGACAGGGCCAAGGTAATAGCATCTCTCTATCAAAACTGATACTGCTTGTCTTTTAGTTGTCATCTGCTACCTGACGCACTCAAGTGTCAAGGCTCCCACTGCACGATTTACAGCGTACTTTTATTTTTTGTTCATCCAGTGAACACAGAGTGACTTCCTTTAGAGACTTGATGCATGAAGATGAAGATGAGAGTGATGACGAAGGGCAGAGGTCAGTATGTGGAAACGCATTAATTCCTAGAAGCTGTTACTTTTACAATGGAGGCATTTCCATATCTTATGTGCTCTGCTAACATGGATTATTGTGACAGGTTTGTTGAAATGGCTAATGTATAAATTGATCATAACAGTTTTGCAGTTTTAACAGTTGTCAATTAAACTGCTGACAGCTGTGCATGGCAGACACTTCTTGAAAGCTCTTGTAAGCACATTTTGCCTGGGAAAATCCTATGGGAACCTGTTGGGAATATATGTGTCACAATCAGTGGTTCCTGCCCACAACTACTGGACACTGCCATTCCAGGTATTGATTTGTTGCCTGTCTTCCCCCAGGTTCTTTGCTGGTGGTTCAGAACGTAGTGGTCAGCAGATTGTTGGTCCCCCCAAGAAGAAGAGCACGAACGAGGTCGTTGAGGACTTGTTCAAAGGTGCAAAAGAGCATGGGGCTGTTCCAGTAGAAAAAGCTGGCAGGGGGCCTGGAGAGTCTAGCAGAGCTAAGGTATTACTTGCCAAGTGCTGTAATTAGACACCTATTGATCATGCATACTTGCTGTCTGCACTCAATTTGACTAGCAAATCAGTTCATGCTTGTTAATAGGGCTGCATGATTTGGACATAGTGCTAAATTGCAATTATACTGCTATTCTGATTGCAATAAAACTAATTTTACTGATTAGTTGTTTGCTGAGCTGTGTAAATGTTTCAGTTCATCCAACCACAGAAACTCACTTGTAACATCTCAGTTTGATCAAGGTGTAAAGTGTGCTCAATAACAACTTATTTGATTAGTTAATAGTGCTCTTTTGCATATCGCAGCTTTCTGTGATGTCAGCACTGCAGACACTAATTCTTAGTTTCTTTCTCGTTCTAAAACATCACCTGTATATGTTATAAATGATTGACTCACACCTGCTCCTCCTGTGCAGCCGTTTGTAGGAGGCGGTTATCGATTGGGTGCAGCACCAGAAGAAGAGTCTGCCTATGTAGCTGGGGAAAGGAGATCCTCCGGTAGTTCACAAGATGTGAGTTAACAAGTACATGAAATAGTAGGGTTTGGAATCCAATATGCAATGCAATTTCTTTTGTGCTTGGAGTGACTGTTGCCATTATACAGGTGCATGTGGTGCTGAAATTGTGGAAGACTGGATTCAGTCTTGATGAAGGTGACCTCAGAAACTATAGCGATCCTGGGAATGCCCTCTTCCTGGAGTCCATCCGCAGAGGGTGAGTTCACTATAAGGAAAAGTACTTGGGTGAAGAAAAAGGGCAGTTAGAACGGCTTAGGAGAATACTGGATTCATCTTGGTCCGTGTTGAAAGGGGCTACATGCTACGTTTTCTATCCATGTAGTTCTTTATGCTATTTGTTTTGATGTATGAAAGCTGGCTATCGTTCATTTTTATGTTTTCCAATCTCTCTTTCCTCTCAAATTTAAAAAGGTTATTACATTTCATTTAAGGCAGGCATTTGTAAATGGGCCATGTAAATATTCTGGGCCGATTTTGAATGGGGCAAAAGTTTGTATAACTTCAGCGTGAAAGATTAGTCTAAATGACTGACCTGAATCGATAGATGTATGTGAATTTATTTATTTTAAAAATAGTTTTTTTGGGACTTAAGTTTAATTCAGAAAATTAAACTTTGTCTGGAGCTAAGTAGATTGAGCAGTTAATGTTCTGTTTGAGCAGTGTTTATGCACTACTTGGAAATCAGTTAATTTCTTTCCCCATGATATAGGCCTTAAGATATGTAATATAAACCGATTGGTTCCAAATGATGCTGCTTTCCCTCTGGATACAGCTGTCTATACTTGCTTTCTAAACGCTCTCTCTCCATCTCTCAGAGAAATTCCCCTGGAACTAAGGCAGCGCTCTCGTGGTGGGCAGGTGAATCTGGATATGGAGGACCACAGAGATGAGGATTTCTCTCGCCCCAAGACTGTTTTCAAGGCTTTTGCTGGTGAAGGACAGAAACTTGGCAGGTGAGCAAGAGTCAGCACTCATTTCGCTTTAGGCTTTCAGTCAAAGGTCAGTTGCACATTAAACAAAATTAAAACAGTCTTTGATCATTTTGCAGTCTGGCCCTACAATAAACTAGTTGTAATTACAAAAATGTAAGTTGAATCAACTTAATGTAGATTAATAGTAAATATTGTAAGTGGAGCAAAAAACACCTCAAACAGTTTAGCTGAGGGAATCAAAAGGAAGGAAATGCTTTTTTCCCCCCAGGCCTTCACTCTGCTGAATAGCTAGCAGCTATGCAGTGCACTGGTATGTGGCTTGTACATCACCTAGAACTCACATGGACAATCCCACCCAATCTCACAGTCACCCCCATAGGACCCTTATGATTGATACTGCTGTGAAAAGGAGCATGTACAGTAACCTGGAACAGCTCGCTGTATACTGCACTGTACTACTGACTGACTTCCCACTCATCTCTGTGCGGTGTATGGTACTGTGAATACTATGGTATTTTGCCAAACTCTACTGGACATAATGTGTGTATGTATGGTAGCATATTTGATAGTGTGCATGGCATACGATGGTGTACCTATAATGCTGTACATTTGTGTATGATGATAGTTAGAGATGCTCCGATTAGCATTTTTGGGGCAGATCACCGATTACCGATCACCAAGATCATGATCTGCCAATTGCCGATCACTGCCGATCACAGAATGGCAGGGGAATGTGAATCTTTTATCTATAATCTAGCAGAGTTTGCACCATTTGTAAAAATGAAACCAACTCTATATTAACTATATTGAAAAAAAGAGGGGGGGGGAGACGATTAGCACGCTCCGGAAAAGTCACGAACTAAAGAGAGAAAAAGGGAAAGAGAGAGAGAGGGGCACATAGAGCGTGCGAGCGACAGAGAGAGACCGAGACAGAGAGAGAAAGAGAGTAAATCCGTGCTAAAATATCAAGGTGAAAGTCATCATAGCTTGTGGACACTTTGGAAAAACTTCCAGACGGGAGAACTCTGCTGTTGCTTACTAGAGCCGAGCGATTCACGACTCATCCGGGTGAATCACCCGGATCCATTAAATAAATCACGAATCCGAGGTCTCCATTGAACCAGATCCGTTGAGTCCTAACGTCATCATGTCAAAGTTATAAACCCCGCCACATTATACATCTTATAACCATTACTTTCT
>JBBIGB010292291.1:0-12491 GCA_037577075.1 Alestopetersius hilgendorfi | reverse complement strand
GGTTAGGGAGTTCCCCCTGCAATCAGAAGGTTGTGGGCTCGAATCCCAACGGCTAGTGTCATCACTGAGGTTCCCTCGAACATGGTAGCATCCCCACACACTGCTCACAGACGCCCCTCGTTTGTGGCAGCCCCCTGCTTCAGTTGGTAAATGGGTTAAATACAGAGAAAGAATTTCACACTGTTCACACTATGTGCTGTGCTGTTGTGTGTTGGTGTGACTAAAAGGGCCACTTTACTTTACTTTGTTGGGAAGAAAATATGTGAAAGGTCTCCAAACTTTATTCGTGATGGGGAATGTTTTCACAGGTGTCACACCAGACACCAAAATGAACCAAATGCAGAGATAAACTGAAACTGGTTTATTACAATGATTGAAGGGAAGAAAAAAGAAACAGGCAGCATTTTGAAACCAGAATTCAGTCCGGCAGGCAAACCAAACAAATCTGAGTCAATATACAAGAGTCCTGTAGTCCAGGTAAAACAAGATCAGAGTCAGGCAATTGAATAATAAACAGGACAAATAGGAGCAGACAAGAATTAAAGTCGAAAAAACAGGCAAGGGAATCAAAAACTAGAAAACATCCAACACAAAATACTAAAAATGCTTCACAAAGACGAAGACCAGCCTGATTTGTGTCCGAGAACTCATGACAATCTTTGTTAACTGGGTTGGTGGAACTGAGCTGGGTTTAGAGTGAGAGTTGATCTCTGGGCTGGAGTCTCGTTGTTGACCGACAACAGGTTCATCTTAAAGCATCCACATAATTGAAAACTCTTGTTTAAGAAAAAGAAAGGTTTACTCTGTAAACATTGTTTCAGCATGAGCTGTTGATCTAAATAAACATCTGTACAGAACAGCTTGCTGTGAATTTACTGTTTCTGTGATGTCATGAGAAACAGCACATTTGCAAATACCTGCTTATTTAGCCTAAAGCAGTTTAGCAACCTGTTCATACTGAAGCTTTACGAGTTTTTGCTCAGACCAGTTTTTGAAAGAGTCACAATACTACACGGCCAATCATTTAAATGTATCAGTCTTAATGGCACATTTTGAAGAGGTTGTAAAATGATAATGGAAAAGGGAGTTAGAACCAAGTGGAATTGGAGGATATTTAAGTGGAATTCAGGAATATGTAATCGTTATGATAGGATATGTAAGTGGAATTATACTTCTGTTTAAGTCGCTTCAAAACCATGCAAGACATTAAAATACTAGAATTAGGTCTGATTGAAAATACAATACAAGATACATTTCTCATCATCTTCCATGCATTCCACCCCTAATCCTGTTTGTGAGGTAAATGAATTGCACTCTGGCGGCTGATTATGGTGCAAATGAGCTGTGAGTGAGGAGGGAAAGGTGTGGGAGGGTCTCACTCTGGAGCCACTTTTTAGAGGCAGTGAGTAATCGGAGAGTTTTTGGGCGTGGCAGATACTTCTGATGAACATAGCACTGTATTTACTTTCATCTCCCCAAAAGGTCTGGCTTAAAAATATCCTGCATGTGTCGTGTGTGTAATATCCCACTAGGAAGTTGTGCAATAAGATCCGATCCTCATGGCACGGTGAAAGAGAGACACTAGGAACTGGGAATGACTTTTAGCTCCCCGGCGCTACTCGTACTCCATTTCGATCTCATCCTGTTTGACTCAGTTCACCATTCCTTGCAAGTTTGAAGTGTTTTTGATGGGCATGGCTGCAGCTCTGCTGGATGCTCATCTCTGAGGTCGATTTGGAGGAAATTGACCGCACAGAGACATAGGCGCCGTGTAAAATATATCGTCTAAATAAGTCCCAGAAAATGCTCAGTATGAAATACACTATGCATTATACACAAATACTCTAGGAATACTATAGATAAATATCTCACAGTTTGGTGAATTACTAGTAACACTAATAGTGGTTGGAGTCTGTTATTGCTGTAATAGAGATCAGTAATATTGATCTAGGTAGTGATATTTCACATGGTAAGACTATCAAGATTGCAGCACATAGAGCTCTCCTCTGGATCTCACACTGTTCTGAAATTTGAGTGTTTCTTTGGATAAAATAAATGAATGTAATGTAATGAATGTACATAATAACACAGGTCAACAGGTCAAAATAAATTGAGATAAATTTATGTGGGTTTTGTGGTGTTTTTCATGCTGATTTTAAATCTGTGTTTAGTTTTTCCTGCATGTACAGTTTTTGTGATGAAGCTAGTTCCATATTCCATTATAATAATCACATTCTGAGTGTTTTTGAAGAAACAGTGGTAGCTGACTGTCTCTGATCATTATATCTATGCCACAGTGAGCACCTATCTGACTTTGCACTGAAAATATTGAAACAGTTACTTGATTGGTGCTGCGGTTTAATAAAAACTGCATGCAAGTCTATTGTAAGTCTAATCTTACTCAAATTTGAAAAAGTTTATGTGACTGAAACAACTGAAAGCAGATCTGAAATGAGGGTGAACTGACCTGTGTAATGATATGAAGAAGATATTGCACATAATGAAATTATATACCATCCAATAAGAAATGATTTTGGAAATGGTAGGCTATATATATTATACGATAATTATGCACAAAGTGAAAATGATTTAAACACAAATAAGAAAGTATCATCAGATTGCTGTTGTGTGGATGTGTGATGGAGGGAGGACCACAATACACTGAAGCAGCTTCTCCCTCCAAGCACTATCTCCTATCAGTCATTTTACTCATTCATTAGTATGTGCGGTACAGTGCAAACGTCTTCAGCTCCTGTGTAAATTGTTTAAAGTTTATATGAGCAGTAAGTGACTTTCTGCCAGCAAATAACATTAGAATAAATGCAAACAGATAAAAAGCATTAAATAATCAAGATTTCTTTATAATAAGTATTTGAAGTTTTGTGAGCTGGTGATTAGAACACAGGTTCGGTTCCAGAGTTCACCTCCAGCTGTTGTTTGGATTTGTGAAACTCCATCAACAGCTCTTGATCTAAATTAATAAAGGACTGATTGAGCTGACCTAGTTATTTGAGGTATTTGATGAGAACTACAATGTAAAACAGAGCTACCGCAAGGAGGTCTGGATATGATTAAGCAAACACATTGAGGCTCATACAATCACTATGTACAGTATTACTATTGTGTATGTTTTATATATATGTGTTTTATATTAGCTTTTTAAAAGCATATACTGCCCAACTAAATGGGTTTTAAATATATTCATTTGGTGTCTAAGACTTTTGCATGGTACTGTACATTAAATTCCCAAGTGGCCCAATTTTCTCTGGTCCTGGATGTCCAACAGGGCTGGACTTGGACAAAAAATCTTACAGAACATTTTGAGACTGGCCCAACCCCTGGCTTTGGCTTTGGCCCTCCAGGGTCAGAGTTATATACCCCTGTAAGTGTTAGGAAATTGCTAATTCAATCTCTGACAGTGCCAAATCATTCATGGCCAGGAGATAGTCCTTCCTCTCCCCTGGTCACTCAGACGATGCTGGAGCCTGTTTGTTCATGTAACAGCACTGATGCTTAGTGTTCTCCTCCAAGCGTGTTGAGCTGCTTTGTGAAATTGTATTAGCCCATATATATCAAATAGTTCCGACAAAGTATGTGACAAAGTATGTAGTGCTTTACTTGAACTGCTATATAACACTGACGTAAACATGTCATGACAGATGCTGTCAGGATGGACTATGTTCTTCAATATAAGTGTCATGTTCATTTAAGTGTCAGATTACCATTAATAGTAACTGTGATGACAGACACTATTTTTTGGTGTCATTATATCGTAACTTTAGATTAGCATGTGATATAAACTGTCACAGCAATAAACAGGATCCTATCTGTCTTGGCAAATCCTGGTAATGGTAACTTGACACTGTTATATTATTAGACATTATTTGTCTTGAACTTCTCCACAACATGTTTATGGCATGGTTCATTTATTGTTATATAGCAGGATTCAAATAAATTGTTACCAAAAAGTGCTACACTATATGGACAAAAATATTGGTACGACTGACCATTACGTCATCAGGGACTTTAATGGCACTGCATTCAAATCCGTCGACTTTAATATGGAGTTATAACAGCTTCCATTCTTCTTGGAAGACTTACCACAAGATTTTGGAGTTTCTGTGGGAATTCATGTCCATTCATTCTGTAGAATGAGAAGGCCTGGATCACAATCTCTGTTCCAGTTCGTCCCAAAGGTGCTGGATGGGGTTGATGTCAGGGCTCTCTGTGGGTCAGTCAAGTTCTTCTACACTAAACTCCTCCAGCATGTCTTTATGGAGCTCGCTTTGTGCACTGGGACACTGTCATGCTGGGATAGAAAAGGTTCTTCCCCAAACTGGGCCCACAAAATTGGAAGCATGACGTTGTCCAGAATGTCTTGGTCTGCTGGAACTTTAAGATTGTCCTTCACTAGAAGTATGAGTCCTAGAACAAACCCTGAAAAACAGTTGTGTCTCAATACTTTTGTCCACATAGTGTACATTCAATTTGCATTATTTGAATTCAAATGTGTCCAAAGACAAACTACCCCATGCTCCTTTCTGGGTATGTTCAAAGGGTGTCTGTTTTCTAGCCCAGTGGGTGGCAGGCACACACACACACACACACACACACACACACACACACACACACACACACACAAGGTCCCCCATCCAGTCCACTTCTGTTCAGCATCCCTTGTCTCTCATCGAACATCTTATTAAAGTTAGCTTTGTAAAACCACACTGTTTCACTGCACTGGAGGCTGTGTGCATTCTTCCCTTGGGAAAATAAACAGCCCAGGGGCAGGCGGGGCAGGGGCTGCAGGCCCTGGTGTGGATGGCTGGACTTTCAGAGATACCCTCCCGTCACAGAGCCTCCAGCTGCCCATAAAGCTTTCTCAGCTACATTCTGGCACCAAACTTACACTTCATCAATATACAGATGAAAAAACTTAAAATATGTGCATGTTTGTGTCAGAATTATAGGTTTTAGTCAAGGTTGAGTGGGGCCCAATATATCAAGTTTTGAGTTAATTTGGCACCAGTCAGGCTTGAGTATTTGACAGTTAATACATTTTCAGTGTAGTAAATGTCCCACACTCTCCTGCATCGCCTCTCTTTCTGGTCCGTGCTCTCACTCATTCATGCAAGCTTTCTCATAGTGTTTGGAATGGCTGTGGCTGTGAAACCATGGATGATGAGAGGGGTGTATTGGTGAAAAAGTCACATCTGATTTTCCCTTGTTTGTAAGGTTTGCTTGGTTTTCTATTTTAGGGTCAATGATCATTAGTTTCCACAGAAAGACCCCTTCTCACTGTGAGGTGACCGCACCAACCAGTGTGATATAACCAGTGTGAGGGAAACTACCTGATATCAAGCCAAGCTGAGAAAATTAGAGGTGCACACACTGATTGTGTATTTATGTAATTGATGAGTATGTTGTCACTTTCCAGCAATATTGCAAAATGTCAGTACGGGTTAAATATCAACAATCCAAATATCACGCGTGTAAATTTAGAATAGGTCTTTCCTTACATCATCCTAACAAGTTGAACTGGTGTGGTGGCACTGATTAGTAATTGCATTAAAATGAAAGTCTTGTTTCTGCACTAATCCATGTGGATCTGCTTGGCATTTATTCAGGATTCTTCCCACAAACTGTAGGTCACAGAATTCCAGTAGGCTTTTGCCAAGGAATGTCAAACTCGGCGTACGGCATGGAAGTGATTAGATTGTGTTAGGTTTCCTTATTGCTAGTCACAGGTGACATGGAAAATTGCCATAAAATTTAACGAGGGAAAGCGAGAAAACGGTTAACACTTTATGGATGTGTGCTTTGCTTGCTTTGAATGACTTGCCACCTTCACACAGGCTATACTTAAAGCCTCTGCTGCAGCCTGCCAGCCATTCTGAGCATCTTCTATGTATAATAATGCTGTATATACATGAGTTTCTTTTCCATGCATTACATTTGGTTGGAGGCAAAAAGCTTGAATGACAGTAGGAAATGAGAAATTCGTTTTTTTGTCTGTATGTTATTGAATGTTTCTCATCCCTTGCTGCTATCTCGTTTTATTGCATTCATCATGTTTTTATGGCACAAACACTACATCACTTTTTTTATATCTGTTATTGTGATTGTTAGTTATTTTGTTATTCCATTTGCACTATTGCTACTATTATTGTCTTCTTACATCTCTTCATTCCTCTTGTTGCACTGAGCATGTTCAAGACAAAAGAACTGCCCTCAGGATAAAGGAAGTTCTTTATCTTATCTTAAAATGACCTCATGCACCTCATGGTGATTTGATTGGCTGCAAGACCATGGCTAACTTGTAGGACTTTTGGAAATAAGCTCCGCCTGCTTTAAAGCCTGGTTGGAGGCTGCAGTGGTGATGTGCTACTATAGACACACAGTCTATGGTAGTGATCCTCCAGTCCTGGACAACCGGTGTCCAGCCAAGTTTGACAGTTTACAGGCAAGTTGATCCAGGTGTGTTTGAGCAGGTAAGGCCCTGGAGGACTGGAGGTCTATGGTGACTTTAGCAAAACAGCTGAATATGTGAAATCCATTAGCGAATCCAAAATCCACTGCTGTGCGGTGCGGAAACCCAGTGAAGAAATAGCGCCTGTGGTGGCATGGGGTCTGATAGAATCTTGCAGACATTTCAACATAAACACAGTGGGGACCATTTCAGACGCTGTTTTTCATTCCACAGTTTCCTCCACATTCCTGATATCTTTTGAGCCGTTCGTGTTTCTGTAAACGATTAAAGTTTAAATCGCTCTACTCTTCATTCTCCTCCTTTTTTGGTTAAGTCAGATCAGCTCTGTTACACTCTATTGTCAAGAGGTATGTTTTCTGAATCACTTCCTTGAAGACCAGTGTTCATAAGAGTACATGACCAAGGTAGCCTTTATGACCACTGAGGCTTGCAGGAATAACCTTTTATAGGGTCAGTGTTATGCAGGTATCATGAAGCCTTACAAGTGTTACCATAGTTTTTTAACATGAGTGGCCGCTTTTATTCCTTCCATGAAGACATTTCATTTCATTGGTTCCAGTATCTCAGTATGGATCACCCAAGATGTCTGAAAAGGGCCCATGACATCCATATTTTCCAAAAATATCAGAATCTGAATAATTTATTAATCCAGATGGAAATTCAATATTAAATACACTGTGCTATACACTCAACACTGAGTGTAAATACTTTATGTTGCAGTTAATAATAATAATAATAATAATAATAATAATAATAATAATAATAATACATTTTGTTTATAGAGTGCTTTAAAAGGTACTCAAAGACGCTTAAGTATTAATTAGTATTCATATAGTCTGTATATAAAATTTAAGCTGCATGAACAGCCTACTTTGTTTAGAGCAGTGGTCTCCAACCTTCATTTCGTCACAGACCGGTTTAATATCAGAAACTTTTTTTTGTGGCAGATAAATATATGTATACGTATTTATACATATAAATGATACGCATAAAAATGGAGATATTTTAAATATATAATAATGGGGTATCTTTAAAATATAATAATAAACGTAAATCCAATGTGTACTCGCAGCTTTATTACTAGTATTTTCATAACAACGAGCCAACAACAGAACACTGGTAACATCCACTCAGCACGCTGATGCTCTCTAAACGATAAAACATCATTTAGACTCTGATAGTAAATAAAACGGAAATACAGTGGAGGTTTTTTTCTGTGCAGCCTGCGGACCGGTACCACATGACCCACGGCCCGGTAGCGTCCACGGCCTGGGGGTTGGGGGCCACTTTTTTAGAGTACAATGCAGCAAATCAGCACAGAAATAATTTACGTACATCTCTTAGAGAGACAGTAACAAACCACAGCCTGTATAAATCCACGACCGCAGTTCTTTTTTAGCTAACCCTTTTTTATTGTTGTAACTCACCAAGTGGACATTGGATGGATGGCTACGGCCCCTAGTAAAGGATAAAGATAGGTTGGAAAGTGGCCATGTAAAAATGAATTATGATGTTTTGTTACATGAAACCACATAAACGTCATAAATGGATTACAAGGATTCAAACAGAAATGTGGGATATGGCCACTTCAAACAGCATGGCGTGCACATTGGCCTGGTGTTTGTCTTTGTGTGATGCTTTCTGGTGAAAACTTTGGTAGAACACTTATTTAGAACAGCTTTCATTCAGATGAGGTGAAATTAATGGTCCTGAAACACAATAATGAACCCTAATGACCTTCCTCATAGTCATTCACCATTGGAAATCAGTCCTTGTGAATTCAGAATCCTCCACAGTGAAGGATTAAGGATCATGACGATAACTGCAGACTGTCAGTGGTTCTTCTCCATTTCATTGATCTTCTATGATTCATAAAGGCTCATAACCAGAAGAAAAGTTTCTTTTCAGATGTTTTTGCAGATTTATGGTGCATGGGAACATTTCGGCAGGTTTTTTTGCTGGAATCATGGCAGCTCTCGGAACTTTTGCACAGGACAAGAGCAGATATTTTGAGGAAGCGGTGCCTACATGTCCAGGAGGGAGTTGGTAATTACGAGAATGGCCTATTTTGTGGTATAAGACAATTAGGAAAAATGACTTGCGTCTGGTGGGAGATTTCAGAAGCAATGTGGATGAGGACACCGCTGGCAGTCACCATATGAGGATGAACTTCCAGCCACAGTCAGCTTAGCACACCCACTCTGGTCAGATTATAGGTTTAGAGATGACATCCCACATTACAGACACCAGTGGAAGTGGACTGGAGATGTTAGGCCCATAAATTCAGGACATTAAGGCCAGTTCAGTCATTAGGAGGTCCATCCATGCATGTGAAATGAGTCAGATGAACTAGCTGAACCGAAATTCAATACATTTGTTTGAGTGAATGTAAAATGTTGCTTTTGTTCAGCTAACCCAGTGGTTCTCAACCTTTTGCAAGCTGGGTCAAAGCTAAGGGGAGGGGCGGTGCCTAGCAACCAGTTGAGAGGGGAGTTGGAGCTGAAAGTTTGGGTAGGAGATAGCGCGCAAGAGGGAGAGAGAACGAACCAGCACTGGGGCAGCGTGCCTGCTGTGCTGTGTGTGTTGGGTGCCAATAAAGCTACAAAAAGGAATTCTCTGCCTGTGTGTGTCGCCTTCCTCCACCGTTCGCCACAGTGGTGTCAGAAGTGGGATACGTGCCGTGGGGGAACGTCGACACACCACTGAAGCAAGAGTGAAGACGAGGGAACTCGATGCCAGGCTAGAGGGGACGCGGCGGAGACCGGCACGTGAGGAGAGTCGAGGACCGCTGCTGCACGCCACTGAGAGGCAGAGGTGCCAGAGTGGAAGAGAGGTGAGCAGTGGTGCCGGGGAGAGGCTGCGAACACCAGGCGCCCCGGAGAGACTCATGGCCGGTGAGGCAGAGCCAAGCAAGCCCCGAAGCAAGCCACCGAGTCCACCAGAAAGCCGTGAAAAAAGACGACTGGAAGCCCTGCAAAACATCGAGGAGGAAACCGCGGACGAGAGTGGGACTCGACGAAGGGCAGGGGCGAGACAAGCGACCTGTGAGAGAGGCGACTGAAAGCTCTGCCAAGCCGTTGAGGAGGAAACCGCGGACGAGAGCTGGACTCGACGAAGGGCAGCGGTGAGACAAGCGAGCCGTGAGAAAGACGGTTGAAAGACCTGCCAAGCCGCCGAGTTCGGCCGAAGCAAGAGACCCCAAGCCAGGGAGTGAGACAAGGGAGCCGCGAGAAAGACGGCTGAAAGCCCTGCCAAGCTGTCGAGGAGCAAACTGCGCAAAGAGCGGGACTCAACGAGGGGGAGCGGAGAGCCGTGAGAGAGGCGGCGGAGAGACCTGCCAAGCCGCCGAGGAGCAAACCGCGCAAGGAGCGGGACTCGACGAGGGGCAGTGGGGAGCGACAACGGGGACCCAGGCTTTGTGCGGGTCGGCGAGCTGCAGTGCGAGTCGGAGAGAGGAGAGGCCGAGCGAGCAGCGTGAGAGAGACGGCTGGAGACCTGCCGAGCCGTCAAGGAGAAAACCGCGCAAAGAGCGGGACTCGACAGGGGCAGCGGAGAGAGGGGAAGAGCGCAAAATTGCGGCTGGGACCCAGGCTGTGCGGGTCGGCGAGCTGCAGCGCGAGTTGGAGAGAGGAGAGGCCGAGCAAGCAGCGGGAGAGAGAGCTGGAGAGTCCGCCGGGCTGTCTGGAGGCTGCCGCGGATTGGAGCAGGTTCGGCGCGGGTCGACGAGAAGTGCGGCCGGGGGCAGGAGTTCGCGCCCCGGGCACGTGTTGGGTTTACTGCCCCTCCTGGAAAAAGGGGCAGGGTCCGAGCGTGGACCGCCGTGGACTTTGCGGGTGAACCGGGGAACGGACACTGTGGGACACTGTGGGTTCCAGGGTGGTTCTGCGAGGGCCTGGGAGAAGAAGACCCACACGGCCAGATCGCCAGGACTGTAAAAGGGGTAACTCATTCACCAAGTGTAGGAGGGGGCTGCCAGCAGAGGGGTGCCCGGGTAGCAGAGTGTGGGAACGGTACCTTGCTCAGGGGTACCCTAGTGATTGCACTAGCAGTGTTGGGATTTGAACCCACAACATTTTGTTTGCCCTTACTACTTGGCCACCAGCTGCCCCAACAGTAATAAATTACGCAACTGTTTCTGTAGAACAATTGCTGCAACATTTAGGCAAAACATGCCTTTCTTCCTGAAAACATCTCTTGTCACAGCATTCATCACATGTAATCTATCTAATGATAATAATATACAAGAGAACAGCTATAATGATAGTTATGTCAAACACATATACACACACACACACACACACACACACACACACACACACACACACACACACACACACATCTCCTGTAGTGTATTGCAGTCTGTCAGCATGCCCTCGTATGGCGGATATGAACATTATAGAACTAATATCAATAAGGATGTCCTGACTTTGGTGGCTAATCATTGCAACCCTGTGTTGAAATCATGACCTACATCAGCAGTTGCTATAATTAGGATTGGTGCTGAATGCACAGTTTGGGTTTCAAGTGAAACATCATTGGGTAGAAAATGGATGGATGGATGGATTATTGCTACTAGCAATTATCACAACGTTATTCATGTCTCTCTCTTTTCTCCGTGAAAGATATTCTGCTAATTTTGCTTGGTCTAGAGCAGGGGTCACCAACCTTTTTGAAACTAAGAGTTGCTTCACAGGTACTGGGCCATACGAAGGGCTACCAGATTGATACACTAGAACAGAGTTTACTTAAACTTATCTAAACATCATGTATAATAAACATGTTTTCTTTAGTTATTGTCATTTTAAAATCTATATAAATGCAAATGTGATTAAAGAAGAATAACAACAGGATAAAATTAAATGTTAGACGCTGTTCACTGGTGAGTTGTGGTATTTTTAGAACAGGTCTGTGGGCTACTCATGTGGTCCTTGGGGGCACCCTGTTACCCGCGGGCACCACGTTGGTGACCCCTGGTCTAAAACTTCAATCAATACCACATTTGTAAAGAGAGATGATTTGAATTTGCTGCTTTTTGTCATTTTTAGACACTAAATGGAAAAGCTGAACCATGCAGATGTGCCCCGTCAATGTAAATCAAATGAAAATGTGATTGCTAAATATGCACTTAACTGTATAAATATGTACTTAAAATCAAACAGTATAGCAAAAAGTACATAATTAGATGAGAAAGAACTTTGTTTATCCCTGAGGGAAGTTATTGTATCATTTTCATGCTCAGTGCAACAAGAAAGAATAAAAGATAAAATAAGTTCAGTCCCACAAGTGAGAAACAGCAGAAAGTAAAAGGTAAGAGCAGAATATACAATAGAATAAAAAAGATACAAAACAACAATACAGTATAAAAAGTAAACTATACAAATAATAAAAAAAACAAATATGGATGTGTATTGGGAAAAAAGTAATACATATATATGTATGTGTTAATCTATATGTGTATGTGTGTATGTACACAGAGTATATGCATTTGCTCAATGTGTACATGTAAATATAATAAATGATGTTAATGGCAAAACAATCTCTTGAAGTTTAAGAGTTAAGGCCCTG
This sequence comes from Alestopetersius hilgendorfi, assembly GCA_037577075.1. NCBI lineage: Eukaryota > Metazoa > Chordata > Actinopteri > Characiformes > Alestidae > Alestopetersius > Alestopetersius hilgendorfi. Next base: position 439 of record JBBIGB010292291.1, on the reverse strand, counting down.
ATACTTTGCTTCTGAGCTAGATGGTGCCATGTAGAATGAGCTCCAAGACAGGAACTGGAAATCTGTGTTTTTCAAAAATCCTTTCCCCGATTGCTTCGTGGGCTTGGCAGTGACCGACGGTGTGTCCAGGTTCCGTCCCCAGACTCACGTTAAAGCGGCTCCCATTCGCTGGCTGTGTTCTGGGAGCTCTGCAGTTTGCATCACTGATGATAAGATATTTCAGGTTTTACACTGGAGGTTCATCCACACACATGTGCTGAAGATATCAGAACTACAGTGTCTCAGTTTACTCTCTCTGTCTCTCTCTCTCTCTGTCTCTCTTTCTGTCTCTCTCTGTCTCTCTCTCTTAGTGTCTCTCTTTCTCTCATTATCACTTTTCCCGCTCTCTCTCTCTCTCTCTCTCTCTCTCTCTCTCTCTCTCTCTCTCTCTCTGTCTCTC
>JBBIGB010292262.1:0-12493 GCA_037577075.1 Alestopetersius hilgendorfi | reverse complement strand
ACTCAGCATATGATTATTATATGATCATTATACCAACTATCATGCAGTATAGAACTAGCTTCATCACAAAAACTGTATGTTCGGAAAAAACTAAACACAGATTTGAAATCAGCATGAAAAACATTACAAAACCCACAGAAACTGATCTCTGATGATTTTGACCTGTTGACCTGTGGTGTTATTATTGTGGGCACAGGGCTTATTATTGTAAGCATTGTGGATATGAATGTAATTACAGCTTTACTCTTGATTCTGTTCATTGTTCTGGAAAGCTTTTCTTAGAATTTCATAGTAAATTGCTGAAACCTATAAAGAGAAGTGACCCCTTAAATGCACACAGCACACAGAGTGAACAATGTGAAATTCTTTCTCTGCATTTAACCCATTCACCAAGTGAAACGGTGGACTGCCACTGACACGTATGAGTGTGTGTGTGTGTGTGTGTGTGTTGGGGGTGGGATTCCTTGCTCAGGGGTACCTCAGTGATGACACTACCAGTATTGGGATTCGAACCCACAACCATCTGATTGCAGGGGCAACTAGACCACTGGCTGCCCCAAAGATGTAGGGTATTGGCATCATAGTAGAACCAATTTATACATATACTGTATATTCAAGAAACTGGTGATGAAGTGTAAAGTGGTGTTTGATGTAAAATAGTTAATTGCAGAGGAACTTGGAGACTTTTTTACTGTGGTGGTGAGAAGGACCAGGGGTCACAAAACACAAATCTAGCCATTTTATATACCATGCAAGACCACTAGTGGACCTAGCTGTATCTCCCGAGTTTCCATACGTAATGATGAAGATTGTAAATTGAACTGAACTGTGTTCATTTAGCAATGTTTTAAATGCATAGTCTTCTCAAAACTGCCATTAAACAATGAATCTGGCATAAACAGCGTATTCATAATAGTGCATTCACTTAATACCTTTCACTGAGGGATCTTTTAAAGGCAGTAAACCTTTAAGACATCTGGTTCCACTCACCACCACTGTGAAAAAAAGATCTTTGAATCATTCAAACTTTCTTCCAAAAGAAGCACTTCACGCCATACCCTTCTGAATGCCTTTGTTTACAGCAGAACCATTTATTTTGTAAAAAAAACCCACCTCTTTATTTTCATTTTATGCACTATAGAACAATACAGTTGCTAGAAAAGAAGTGGCTAAATTACATAACAGCGATAAATGATTTTCACTAATGATTTGATTCATTTTTCGCTAATAATCCAAGAACTGGCTGATGCTAATAGAATTTCACTTCAGATAACGCATAATGTGCTTCCCAGGCATGTCTGGCAGTGTGCAGTTTTTGAGCAAATCATCTGGATTTCATTAGACCAGTGCTTTAAACAAAGATGTTGTCTGATTACTTTCATTAAACAATTAATCGCTCTGGAACTGGAAGAACAATAACGACCATGGCTAACAGAAGGCTAACAGAATGTGTTTTGGAGGGGAAGCGCACGTTTGTGAAGCTCATAAACGTTTTGGGTCTCACCCGAGGCCTGTATGCTTTAGTGTTTCCTCTGGTGAGGCAAATCTGACACTTTGAGAAACACAATTAAGTCCTCTCACTTTTATAATTAAAATGAATGAGATGAAGAAGCAAGTTAGATTACAGAAATGAAAGGCAACAATCTCTGACGCCGGACGAGCTGGTTATGCGTTAAATGTCATTACAGAGATGGCGAACGCAATAACAACAACAATCAAGGAGAATAAAACTCAATAAAGAGCTTGACAGATATCAAACTCTGATAAGGAACGCTCCTGAAATAATTGCTTTTCACCTCATTATAATGCGCCCTAATCTCACCAGGGAACACCCTGCATCAAAGCTAATAGTTTCTTGTGGACTTTGCTTTCATTCCTGCTATATTCAGTATTAACTGTTTAATTAACAGAGCTGGGGCGCATTATGGACTTGGAAATGAAGACGCTTGGCGAGGTAACCTTGCCGGTCCGACGCAGATGAATGCAGGCGGAGCCTAAGTGAACTAAATTAAGAATCAGGGAGACACAGCTGTTGTCTGCTAAGATGGACTCTCCGGAGACCTGAGACACCTTTAGGAGGCAAAAACGCAGAAAATGTGGAGATTTTCACGGCGAGGAAAATGCCTCTGTTGTGTGCAGACTGAACAGAAGCGTCTCTCACCGAGCGAAATGGAAAAAATGACTGACACTGGGCCATTTTCCCGGCTTTCACCTTGTGTGACAGCAGACTCCAAACACCTCGAGAGCCGATATGGCAAAAAAAATTGCATCACAAAGCATGACGCTTGTTAATGACTGAGAAACGAGCAAAACAAACCAGCAGTTCAGTGGTGCCCCATTCAGAAAAAGAGCAGATAATCACTTTTTTATCATTTGACATTTGTACCTAGATCTATTTAAGAAGGTGCAGTCCAACAAAAAATTAAATACAATTATGGCATTTTGGGCTGCCATTCAATTTACTCCTATGCAGTTCATATAGGCACTACATATTTGTTGTTTTGTTGTTGTTGTTGTTATTGTTGTTGTTTACAGAATATAATTGGCTATAATTGGTCCAAAACTGGACAAATTTATTGGTTTCTTTCATGATATGGTTGTGTTTGTGCAAGTACTGTCATTTTAATTTCTCACTGTTAGTCACGATAACAGATCATCATTGTTATGTGCAGCTTTTGTTTCAGCATTACAACTCTAATGAAGTATTTCAGTGAAACAACAATGTAGGGAAACATGTAAATAATGAGAACATCTCAGCTTTTTGTTCCATGACAGTCAGATTGAAGTGGAAGAACATCTCACCTGAAGAATTTGCGTTCTCTCTCTGCTGTGCGTTCTAAACCAACACGGAAGAACTGGAGCAGCAGGCCTTCTAATTGTACATGATTGTCTGTGATGTCTCGGTCTCCTTATGTGCAGACGGAAAGCAATTACTTCGACAACATTTCCAAACAGATGGCCTTCTGAAAATTAAGCTGCAGCTTCACAATAAAAAAAATGCCTGACTACTTCAGTTTTCATTTACCAGGCTCTCAAGGAAGTGGACTGCATTTTTCATTCTTTTTTTTTTTTTTTTTTTTACCTGTTTTTAAGCCGTCTCTCTCTGTTTGACTGTTACACACTCTCTCTCTCCCTCTCCCTCTCTCTCTCTGCATCTGTCTGTGAGATGTGAAACACTAACCATGGAGAACAATGTCACCTTCCTTGTCTTCAAGGATTCGTGTGTCACTCCAGCCTCAGCTGCACCCCCGGCCAATCATGCGTGTCTGTTATTAGAATGCGTCCTCTCTAATTATCCGGTTTGGACACTCCGCCCGCCATTTCGTGATGATTTTCTCTGCCCTTGACCTTCAGAGGGCTTCTCTTTACAAATCCGTGCATTTTCCCACTTCTCTGTCAGTCTAAAGAACTAAAGATATTTTTAGCCCAGTTTTGGGGGACTGTTCTCCTCCACTTTAACTTCTAAGGGCCCGGCTGAAGGCTCAGATGAGACTACAACACGGTCAAATTGAAAACCTTTCACTCTTTCTACACAGTAAAGAAAAAACAGTGAGAGCAAAACCTTTTATAGCGTAGGCAATACAACATAATTCTCACTGGGAGCTTGTTGCAAGAATGGCATGTGGCTTATTCAGTTCTATTCCAGCGAGTGTTTTATGATATAATTTTATGATACATAATTATCATAGTAATTACAGGAAATGTCCTGGTATTTAGTAACTATCAGGTATGGGCAGCTGTATTTACTTTGAATTAAAGGGTAATTATGTACAATATTTACAAATGATGCTTGTTGCATGTTTCCAAGCGGAATATGTAAGTACAGAGAGTGTATTCCAGCAGTAGTGATGCACTGGTCAGAGTTTTGATAAACTGCTTCCAACCAACCTGTTATGAGAGGCAACCCAGCCCTCCTGACCCACAAAAATATTTGTTAATCAAAGCCCCGAACCCAACCTGCAATGTTTCTGTAAGTTATTCATAACTAAATCAGAATGCTGCTTTGTCACTTTCTGAACTGCCCCGTCGGCACAATTTTCTAATAAGCAGACCCGAAATAACCCGTACAGCACATAATCTGCTTCTGTAAATGCATGCATACCTGATGGAGAAGAATAGGCAAATACATGGACAAATATAGAGTAATTGTAGAGTAACTACCACTGAATACTCTTTAACTACTTGTTTTCCAGAACAGTACTTAATTTAATGTTTTTTGGTCACTGACAGGAAGTCCTGTGTAATACTGGTCTAACAGAACTTTAAAAATGTCATGTAATTTGTAAATTGTGATCCTTGTAAATATTAACTAGACGTTCTATCAGGTACATATTATTAGGTCCTTTATAATACGATGGAGAAATGATCTTTGTAATTTGTGCATGTAACGTACTTTTCTCAATTAGGTGTGTATGTATTTACTATATACCTGGTATTTCCCACAGCACTTAGTCTGTACTTGAAGTATTATGTGTAAGTACTTCATAATTACCCTATAAATTCAGAATACGTGCAGCTGTACGTCAGTGGTGCTATTATATAAGCTACCATGACTGTGCAAGGTATTTAACAGGAAATTACTTTTATGTCATTTCTATGTATTTACCATTCAATTCTGAGTACAGCAGTACATACTTTAAGTTACTGTGTAAATACTATGCAAGTATGTACTATTGCGGCATATTTCCCTAATAAACAGTAGATATTTACTGTAAAATAAAATAATACGGATTCTATGTGTAGACATTTTTCTTTGACATTTATCAAGTTGATGATCTTAAAAGAGCCATTAAAACACAATTATCTCTCTGAAATGTTGATTTCGACCTAAAATAAGCTAAATATTCATGTTGATTAGTCTTATTATATGCTTAAAACAACAATTATCACTCATAGATGCATTCACTCATATAAGAGGTTTTGTTGTAGTGTGTTTATGGCTCTGTGTACGCCAGATGCACAAATAAATAAATAAAGCCATAACAGCCTAGAACTTTTTACTCCAGTTTGTAAGTTCTGTATTGCATTCTGACAGTGGGAGCCCTTGTGTATACAGCGGCTAAAACATGAGAGATGTATGCAAGTTTTATTCCAGGGCAAACAGAAGTATTAGATAAAGATGTACATATGTGCTTACGTACCTACATACATACACACAGAAAGGAAGAATGTGGCAGTTTTGTCATCCATTGCTTCAGGACAAAAATGGGAGGACTTCTATGAAATTGGAGTGTCAAGAAAATGCGCTGTGCTGGAATGACACGCCCTGCAGCAAGAAGCCTACAATGCAACCTGTGCGCATAGTAGGGGTGGCATTAACAATTCATCAGATGAGTCTGGCCACTCTCTATGCAAATGGAATGCTAAAACATCCAATCACTTTCCGCAGTTGCAGGTAGTTTTTAGTTGTGCCTCGACAACCTCACGAGACTCCTTTGAATTCCAATTCAAGTGTGGCCTCATACACCCATTCTGAATAACCTGGAGTTCTGTGCTCAGTGAATTAAACTATAAAACTTCAATTAAGTGCTAGATACCAGAGATGGGGACTCGAGTCTGAGCATATTAGCATATCTTCTAAACGTTCACTCAAAGACTTGGGACTTGACTTGGACTCGAAAACAAAGACATGAGACTTGAGTTGGACTTCGTAAAAATGACTTGTGACCATCTCTGCTATACCATGTGTCTAGCTGTTGGTGTCTGCAGTGATCAGAGACATATGGATGCAGGTAGTGCTGTGGCATGTCTACCTTCTGTAGCCTTTATTTTCAGGACATTCTGGCCAAAAGGCAAAAAGGAAACTTAACCTCATCTACTGTACACATGACTACTCGCCTCATGTAGTGGTGCCACAACGGTCCTTAGACTGAGCTGATTTAAAGGCAGAGACCCTTCTGCTTATGCTGTATTTCGAAGGTGGGAGGAACATTTGAGAGACTAGACTTTTGGAAGCCAGGTAACTAGCACTGCCAGGAGTCTCAGAATCCCTGAGGAAACAGCACAGACACACAGAGGCACAAGGACAAGAACAATATAAAATATGAAGTCTAAATAAATCTCTACAGAAAATTCTCCTTATGAAATACACTGTTATATACACACATGCTGGGGTTTTAATACTATACATAAGAATTTGAATATCATGTTTGTGCTTATTAGCCTCTACTTTAGCACATTTCTTTATGGCCAAGGATTTCCAAAAAATTAAGAACAAAATCATGAGGCTGAGAATGCAGTGTTGTATTATAGAATATTACATAACCCAGCAAATAATGTTAAATGCTAGTGTACAGCCAGTTGCCGTTTAACCTAAACCACCATTTAATTCCATGTTTCTCCCAGATATGTTGAACAGATATCTAGAGAACCACAGGACTGGAAAACTACACTAAAAGAGGAAAGACAAGAAAAAGGTTCAGCTGAAATTAACATGGTGCTGTGGTGTGTCACACATATTCTACATTTTTAGACTGTGCCTCCAGGGGAATACATTTTAAAATCATTGTTTATTATTCTAAAATAGTCAAGAAAAATCAGGAGGTTTTAATGTCAGAGAGATAAAGCTGCCTCTGATGAGTCAAATAGCTATCAGAGTTAGTACAGGTGGATGCTGAGGAGGACTTATCATTCATACAGCTGTTCTCCTTAGTGGACAATGTGCCAACATGTTAGATAAATAGTTGCAGCATTTGTCAGATGCTCTTATCCACAGTGCTTTTGTAGTCCACTTGAAAGATACGTCTTGCGGATGCGCTGGGACACATCATCTGTGATGTAACCTGGGGTCACAGGGTGTTTCGGGTCCTTTGATCTTCAGACACACTCGCCCAGGCGATCCGACCGGGGTTGATCAAACCCCAGCATTGTGGCTTTTTCTGTGTCTTCAGTTGCGGATCTGATAGCTTTCTTCTTTGCCTCCCTGGTGAGGCCCAGCAGTGTGTACACTCTACAGAGCAGGCCACCGTACTTGCCGCTTCCACTTGTTGGCCTCATCCATGTGCTTTTCTAACATCTGTTCTTCATACCTGTAGTACTAGACTCAAATCAACTTCTACTTTTAACCAAGTTACTGTTAGCTAAGTTGCAAACATCCTATATATATATATATATATATATAGAAACAAATGTGCAAGCTGTAAGTGTGAAGACTAGTTAGTCCCCTAGGTGATCCTTGAAGAGGTGGGTCTTCAGATGACGTATGAAGACAGCAAGGGACTCCACAGATCTGATCACCAGAGGGAGTTCATTCCACCACGGGGAGCCAAGACTGAAAAGAGTCTTGATGCATGTGTTTTTGAGCAGTGGAGGTTCAAGACAAGCAGTGCTTGACAGTTTTTCAGAAAATTGTATAAATTTCACTGGTTCAGAACTGAGATGCCAGGTAGAGGAGATGATTAAGCTGTTATCTGTCTTCTCAACATGTTCTTGGGTACATGCTCATGTCAAGGTCTTCTGTTTTGGACAAGCAAAGTATACCATAATACACGTTCTTTTGAAAATGGAAAAAAAAGGGTCACTTTCTACACTTAGAAGCTGTGTCCCACTGAATTGCTTGCCTGTATAATCTCTGTTTTTCTACAGTGAACACAGGGTGAAACAGCCATCACTACCTGCAATCACTGGTGGTAATTTTAATTTCATGGTGTAATGTGAACATTGGGGTTAACATAAAATGCAAAAATGTATCAGCTCTAATAGTAAGTCAGAAAGGTGAACTGGTTACAAAATAGTCGTTTTTCATTCTTTAAACATTCTTTTTTTCTTAGAGGCGAGCTTAGCACCGGGGTTAATAAGATCTTAGTTACGCCACTGAGGCGATGGGTGATATATCTCATAATTTGCCATTCACAAGTAAACACATTAAACACTCCTTTAAAGCTAAATGGGTAATGTGAGAAAATAGCAGCAATTACGCATCACGTGGAGGCTTCAACCCTTTTTTTTTTTTATTCCACATAGGAGATGTCTGAATCAGTGTGATATCGCCTGGGAGAAAATGTGATGGTGTCACACATCACTGTGTAATTACAACAGGGATTTGCAACCTGAAATGCTTTGTACGGCTGAGATTGCCTCTTGAATGAAAGACCTGATCCTGCTGCCATTTACCCATGCAGTCTCTTTAAAGATGAGCTGATTTTTCCCTCAGGAATCAATAGAGCCATTTGTCTTTATGAGAGCCTAAGGTAGCTAATATCCCACCATCCTATTTCAGCCCATCTAATTCTGCAATAGACACATATAGCTCTCAGTTGAGAGGATAGGGGTTCCAGTTGGGGGCGGGGGGGTGTGGTGTTGGCGGAAAGGGCGATACGAGAGGTCGTTCTTCGGGCATATGCATTATTTATGACGATGGTTAAGCTGCTATGGCCTACTGACCATTTACAGTATTCCGTTTATAGATCACAGATCTGAAATGGTCCAAAGCGCTGCTGTTGGAGAGAGTTAGGCCGTTCATAAAGAATACGCTTCATATAGAGTGGCGGGTGCTTTAATATGCATGTGGATAAAAACAGCCCTTCTTTCTGGAGCTCATATTTCAGACCGATATTCGCTGCCTGTCTGTCTCACCCAGTTCTTATATGGAGAGTTAGGAACATCACTAATGTTCTCTCAGCTCGGGCACAGAGATTTGCTAATGAGCTCCTGTGGAGCTGTTTACAGGAGCTCAAGTTCTGCACAAATACTGCTATTAACCTGAGGTGAAAAGGAGCACCAGGACTGGCATTACCCAGAAGTCAGTTTGTTTGCATGTTGCATGAGTTAGTTTTTACTTAACTGTCACTGCGTCCCAATTGTAAACACTAGTGCTATACGGTACAAATAATGTAAGAATGATGTAAGAATATGCAAGTTTGAATCTGAAATCACAGGAAGTGAAAAGTTTTCTATGTTTCATCTATATTTCTGTTTTATTTTAACATAATTTCTTTACTTTACTGCTAAAGTTTCCTTTATGCTAATATTTTTAGTGCTGCCATTAAAAAGCACACAGTCTCTGGCTCCAGACTCTGAAAAGGAACAAATGAGCCTACAACCTGGATATGGAATAAAGGATTGTTGAGTTATAAAGTTCAGGCTGGCCTGATTGTGTTTCATTGTGCTACGGACAGGCCTGCGTAGACGAACCCGGCCGTGGATGTGGGTCTCAGACCCAGCGCAGCAACTCCAAATGGATTAACACGTCAGCTGGATGGCGAAGTGTCTCGACTTTTTAATATCCCTGTCTGCCTCTCGGACCACCGCTGAGCTGCAAACCCGCTCTTATAAAAAAGGGATTCAGTCCAATCTCATTTCTTTGCTTTTCTCTATTCTCTCCCTCTCCCTCCCTCTCCCCCCTCCTCTCCCCCAACACCCATTTAATGACTCCTTTCTTTTGTCAATCTGCCTGAACCACTTGGTTTTCAACCACATTATTTGCTGCTTTTTCCTCGCCATTTTTCTCCATCTGCCTCTTTGCTAATGTCATTTAAGCGCTGAATGTCTTTGGCTCTTAACTCATCCCAGTTTTTATTATACTTCTGTCACATGTGCCTGTGCTCACTTTAAAACGAGTCTCCTTGTGGCGTAGTTCTCAGCTTCAACATTATTTTAACGGCTTTTGATCTGCAGTTAGGTATCAACAAACACAAAAAAAACCCTTGACTGGAGATGTGCCACTTCACCTAATTATTCAAAACCGTGGCTGGCATTTTAGGGAGCAACAGGATTCACAGAGAAGTGAGGAATTCCAATTACTCACATTTATTTACAAGGCAAACAGTGACACATTTTTGAGCCATTACAGCGAGGTCGGCACTGTGCAACGTGTCACGCTGAATGAGACTGACACGGTTAGCTGCAGGCCAAATGGCGGATAATTCACATTACAACATTCAAACCACTGTGCACAGCCAAAGCGGAGGAAGTATCATTCTGGTCCATAATTATTCCAATTAAACTATGCCTTGTTAACTGTTACACCCTTACCCTTGAAAATAGACCTGAGACTTAGACTTGGCCTTGCTGTTTTGAGTTACGCTGCCCGTAACCACATAAATATTAGCCTCGGCTACTGAAATTGACCATGAATGAATTGTGGCAAATTGAGAGATTCAAGGCGCTTTATGCTACAAGCACACTGGCAAATCTACTGTATTTGAAGCTCACAAATAGGCCTGCATAAAAAGGGCAATAAAGGATGACATTTTCAAAATGCAACTGTGAGATCATGAATGTGTTGCCGCAGAGCATGTCTTCTCTGATGTACTTTGAGTCTATGGCAAACTGATCCAACAGTTTGTAATGTGTTAGGAGTTCGACCAGGTTCAGAGTCAATCCAGGCGTACTTTATTGGTGAGTAGGAGCTATTTTAGGCCACATTCTTGTTTCTTCTACTCACCCATGTTATTGAGACAATGTACATGGACATCATTCTCCCCCTGCAGCAGTGAGGAACACTGTTTTCTAAATATCTGGAGTGTTTTACCAACATTTTTTTGTGCAAAATTCATGTAAAAGGGAGTGGATATTATGCTTTGAGTCTATTTTTTGTCATTCGCCGAGCCTCTGGCAGCTCACAATAGTGTATTTTGACAAGCGGAAGAAGTGAAGTCGACACACTGGAACTTTCAATGTTTTCTCGAGCTTTATTCTCCAAACTTAATCACAGAACAGCAGCAGCAAAGTCCACACAACCTGCCTCTCAGCTGTCTGTACCCCAACTGAGCTATTCTCCCCCTAGCTCCTCCCCAAACACACAACTTTGCCCGCCAAACGGCAGGTGCCCGCCTAACGGTTCCCATATTCAAACTCAGGGGCTCACATGAGCCAGTCCTCCTGCCAGCTCGTCACAGTATTATTTTATGAATATACAAAGATTGGGTGGACAAAAGTGTCTGGTGTGATGTGTGATAGAAGGGTTTCAGCAAGAATGAAAGGAAAGGTGTCCAAGACGGTAGTGAGACCAGCGATGTTGTATGGTTTGGCAGAACTGGAGGTTGCAGAGCTCAAGATGTTGAGGTTCTCTTTGGGAGTGACGAGGATGGATAGGAATGAGTGCATCAGCTCATGTTAGATGCTTTGGAGATAAAGTCAGAGAGACCAGACTGAGATGGTTTAGGAGAGACAGTGATTACAGAGGTAGAAGGATGCTGAGGTTGGAGCCACCAGGCAGGAGGCTGAGAGGAAGACCAAAGAGGAGATTTATGGATGTGGTGAAAGAGGACATGAAGTTCGTAGGTGTGAGGGTAGAGGATGCAGAAGACAGGACGAAATGGAGACAGATGACTTGCTGTGGTGACCCCTGAAGGGAAAAGCTGAAAGAGAAAGAAAACGGCAAAGATCGGATCAGATCAGTTTCTGGTGACACTCCAGAACCCGGAGGGCAAAAACAGCTGGGTTAGCACACGTGCAACATGAAGGTGGATTCGAATGGCAGACGTAACATAAGCCAAAGGGTAGCTGCTTACGATAAACGGGAAAATATGTCATTCCCTAAGAAGAATTCCTTTAAGCTACATTATTAACAGTAGCAACATAAACAAAAGAAATGCAGCTTGCTGGTGCATCGCTTATCTGTATTTCACTGCAGGTAGGATTTATTTGAAAAAAAACCAACAACTTGGGAATGAGGCCCTTTGGGGAACGCAAATCATAGAGACAGAGCCCATCTGATGGCCTGTTGTTGTTTGATGAATGAGGAGCCCTGCGAAGACACCACTCCAGCAGGCAAAGTTAATGAGAAATATGTTCCGCTACAAGAGCAGGCTGGCTGAACAAAATGAAGCCAGCCCAGGCCTTCATGCGCAACATTAAACCCATTCAGAACACTATGCTAAAAAAATAAGCCGTCTTCACATCTGGGACGAGGTGTGATGCAGAGTTATTGTCATAAGGGGGACAAGCCTTCATCTGCGTTTGTGTCCGAGACACTGGTGGATTCAAATCATGGCAATGACAAGAAACATGTCACATGAACTCAGGGCACTGGGGGTAGGATATTAGGTTTATTTATTATTGTTTATTTTTTTCTAAGGAAATATTTCTACAGTGTAAAAGCCAGTTGGAACATAGACAATTCAGGAAGCTCTAGGCAGTCAGGATCGGGAGTAAGATACATGTCCTTTTAAGTCATACCCACGGGCTGCGAAACAGGAGGCATTATTACTCTCTAGGCATACATATAAGAATCCATCTTCCAATATACAGACAGGGCACCGTGAATCTGTGTGTGGGGGCAGACGAGTGTAAAACAAAGGCCCCGGTGACACAAAGGTAAATAATCACAACCTCAGGTCACTCCATTTATTTGAAGTACAAGTGAAACAGGAGTTCGGGGACATTATCAGGAGGCAACTTCATGGCCTGTTTTCCGCTTGGGCAAGCTTTATCTGTTTTTTTTTTTATTTCTTTCATAAAAAACATCCAAGGACACCTCTGGACCCCCAGCCTCCCCGACACACTTGCAGATTGCCACTTTATTAGGTACACCTACACAGCACCTTCACAT
>JBBIGB010292217.1:0-12500 GCA_037577075.1 Alestopetersius hilgendorfi | reverse complement strand
TCTCTCTCTCTCTCTCTCTCTCTCTCTCTCTCTCTCTCTCTCTCTCTCTCTCACACACACACACACACACACACACAGACGGACACTCTTTGAACAATGGATCTTAAAGACTGGCTGTGGAATGCCTCTGCTTTGGGCAGAAGATCAGAATTCGTTTGGAATGCGGTGCAAAAAGTCCGGTGTCTTGGTCAAGGCTGAAACAACGCTGGTCTACTAAGAGGGTCTAATGAGTGTGTGTGTGTGTGTGTGTGAGAGCAGGGTGACACAAATCATTAAGCAATAGGGTCAAAACAGGAAGTGTTTCAAAAACTGTTAGCATTTTGGCTGTGTGCACATACACACACACACACACACACACACACGCATATGCAAACAGTGGGTCTCGGGAGCAGCTGCAAGTTGAAGAGTAAGTGAGCAGTGAGCACAAAAATATTTGTTGGAATTTTTATAGCATTATTTTTATAGCTAATATTGAAAATCTTTCTCTCACACACACAAACACACTAGGGAGTTCATCTGTTCCTCTAAAACATTAGAATCCTTCACAACAAAGGAGAAGAACCATACGTTTGGTAACTAGGGATGCAATAAGAACTCTGGGATGATGCCAGTATTTGGTATTTTACATTAACATATTTCTGTCAGTGCAGAATGCTGTACGTAAACCAAGCAGGTAACACTAAAGTTTTTGTACACAAAATAAAGTAGCGTCGAGATTAAATGACGTAATGTTTCTTAAATGTAACATAATGTAGAACAGTTTGTCATGTTATCTATGAGAGAACAGATTTACTGTGAAGATACGTATTTTTTCAGAATGACCAGGTGGACTATAGTTACCACTCACACTGCATCACTGTTTGCACAATACAGTTTCTTTTAACAGACTCAACAGAATATAATAATACATTTTTACACTACATACACATGCACAAGGATCTGTTGCATGTGAGAGCCTGTGATACTCTTTGTATTCGTAAAGCATTTTTTTAAGGGAACTGCTGTGCACGTAGACATTTAAACCCCTTTGCACCACCATTTCCTTTCAGCCACAACGTTAAATACCTTTATTTAATATTTTCAGTTGAATCTCAAACATAGTACATAGTGCATAGAACCCTGCTTACATTGACAGACAGCTGCAAGAATTAGCTTTAGTGCAAGCTCTGTAACATTCGCTGCGTCCTGAAAGGTGAGCCCTGTCCTTTGAAGGATCCTCGTTTGTGTTATTTAATGCAAAATCAATTGGTATACCAAGGCAGCTTTGTCACATCATTGGAAAGAGTCGGAATGAGAAAACGATAGTAAACTGCCAAGCAACTGGCAAGTAATGTAAGACATTCATTCGTTTGCATCAAATGCTATCGTGTGAGCTAAAGCTGTTAACTAAGAGGTAACTAAAAGCATGTGAATTTCACCCCCTGCATCCAGTATGTTAAAACAGGTACACAACTAAAGACACATTTTTACCTGGTACATTTTACTGGCGTACATGTAGGAGTTGGTTTTAACAGCATTTCTCCTGAACTTTCTTCATGCCTCATATGTCCACAAAGGATTAAGTGTGACAGATCACTACAAAGGATTCACCAATAGATCTGACCACAGTGCTTGGCTGTATTTGAAGGACCCAGGCCACCTAGACCACAGGGAAACTTTTTGTAAAGCAGCTTTTGTGTTAAATGTAATGCAAAAAAAATAGAAGATTCAATGTAGGTCTCAGGGAGTACACCAACAGCACTGCCATCTGTTGGCCAGTTTGACACATTCCATGGTTCAAGCTTAGCATACTGTTAAAAAAGAGTGTTTAAAAGAGTTTGACAGCTGCTGCATTCATCAAGCTTCAGGCTTCTTATTGAGTCATACACCCAAACTGTTCATCAATGACTTGGCAGTGGATGAGCTGCCCAGTGAAGCTCTAGAAAATGAATTGCAATTCAATACCAAATTGTGAATACGCAACTTTAAAGGTCTCGATTAGAACCCTGCAGCTGTATGGCGCGTTCCGATTGGTCTCATGAACTTGCAGACTTCCATGTCATTGCCATGACGTTGCACTTTGCCGACAAAGTCAAAACTGTATATAGTAAACTTGGTCATGTTTCATGTTTTCTTCATTTTGCAAAGTCTGACAGTCAGTACATTCTCAAATTCCATGTGATTGCAGAGGATCAAGCTGGCTATCAAATTCATCGTGCATTTTTGCAATGACATTGAAGTTCTATTCCTGCGTGCATATTTATTGTTCACGTAAGAATTTGGTCAGTTCCTGAGAGCATGCAGCTGATATGTATGTAACATTACAAGGACTGTCCAAAAACACACACCATTAAACTGCAGGCTGAGACAGTGTCACATAGCCACATGCACTTTGGTTTGCCTGGCTCTCTATATTGGGCACTGGTGGTGTGGCAGAGGCTTGCACCCGAACTGGAACATCATCGACCGTACTGGGCATCCGACAGTAGCCTGAGGGCTGAGGAAAGAGTGCACCTCCCATGGCAGTAGGGTTAGGGGTGTATGCTGGGGGATCGCCCATTGGGAGCTGTGATAGGTTAGCCGAAGACTGGATATCAGGCGAAGTGGATTGTTCCATAGAAGGCAGAGATGTGGGTGGGGATGAAACATACCCCCCATTTACTGGGGGAGAGTCCTTGCCACTCTCAGTAATGGATTTTGCATCTTCGTCAAAAGTTGAGTAGAACGACGGGTCCAGTGTTTCAGATTCTGAAGAAGAATCCTGGCTGCATAGAATGTAAGGTCCAATGAAGCTTGTACTAGACTTGACTGAGACCACGCTTCCCTCTGTATTAGACGGTGAGAAGTCTGAGCCATTTTTCCAGTCTGATTTGCTGAAGCTCTCTGAGTTTCTGCAAAAATAAAGAAAAAAGAAACACTTCTATTCACTAAATGTGAACAATACCAACATTATTTATTAAAAGTAATGCACACCATTGTAATACTGCAGGACTGCAACAAGAATTCGGGAAGTTATATTTTAAAAACGGAAGGTAGTATTATATCATTTGATCTTTTAAAGTTTAAAAAGACAAATTTAGACCAAGACTCTGCATACACTTTTACTGGATTGTGTTTAAGGACATGCCCCTACAGTAGACAGTTGACCAGCTTGCTGTGGCTGAAATACAACATTGCCTTTTTTAATTTTCTAACCCCACACTTATATCCCCACTAAACCCCACACCCCTGTTTATTTCAGGAACTAAATGAAAAAAATGCTAAATGTGGTCACTCCTCTGGTCAGTGACATAAGCTGAGGATTTGACGAGAGTTGGATTTGTTGCTCCATTCCTGAAGTATTAAGCCTGAAATGAATAGCTGAATCTTCAGCAACAATGGTAAAAGACAGAACCAAGTAAATTATAACTGTCACAGATAGATTTATAGTGGTGATGACTAGCGTCTGACCTGCTCTTGCAAGTGCTGGGATTTTCTGAGGGCTGCATGACACAAAAAGCAGTTTTCTCGGTCTCACAGTAGGGATTGACCCAGGCACCAGGAGACATCTGCAGGGAGAGTGAGTAGATGTGTGTGTGAAAAAGACGGAGAGAGAGAGACATACAAACAATGGCCTTGACCAAAGTCATCTTATCTTGTTCAGCACAAATGATTCAGCTTTACTGACTACTCACCATACTACTAATTTCCCCCAGCACTTTGCTCTTAATGGGAGAGGGAATGGACACCTTCCATAAAACTAGTCTCCTATCAAACACACACAGCAGACACACACACACACACACACACACACACACACACACACACACACACACACACACACACACACACACAGGTTTATCAACCTGTTCAGAAGGTCATGAGTAATTAACCTACTGTAGATAGTGTGTGGTGTTGTGATTTACCTGTGGCAGGCTGGCAGAGTGTTATACAGAATGATGAAAAAGATGGCCACAAGCACACAAATCACACTGTAAATGATGGTGGCAGCACGGGAAGCTACACACAGACAAAAACACACACAAAACATATAACAATGCTATCGTTATTTTTAAAAGATTGTTTATTTTTCCCCAAATACACACAGATTCACAAGATGACACTGTCCCTTATAAACACTGTACCTTATAAATAATAAATAAATAAATAAACATGAACACAAAGCTCAAAAAGCTGCAGGATGACACACACACACACACACACACACACACACACACACCTACACACACACACACACACACAAATGCATTCAAAATTCAAAATACTAATACTGTTTCTGGCCTTATACTACAGAACATTATCAGCAGTGAAAAACAGCTTCCTTAGTCTGTATGGCAGTAAACACACAGCAGCAAACCTTAAGTTGCAATAATCTCAGAAGTAGCCACAACTGTTTGAATAGAATTCATTTGAGATTCTAGGCACTTGCATAGTTTTCCTATTAAAGGAAATCAAATTTGCACTATTGTATATGTATGGAGAAACAGGGGTGGTGTAAACTCAAATGTATTCCCTTGATTTCAGAGACCTACTGATGTTAGTTATGTGAATTGCTTTCACAGAAATGTTTCTTGATTTGCTGTACTACAGTTTGATAAAAGGCTGGCCTAAGTGTGCAAATCAGAGCAAGAAAAGTCAAAAGTCAAACTACGTTTAACAGGTTTGACATTCCACATTCACAACTAGAACATGAACAAATGGAGTAGATCAGTTTAGCAGTAGATGTCAGAGGTCCCGTTCTCTTACCTTGATCGTTTTTGAAGAATACAGGATCAGACCAGTCAGAAGGTTGTCCACTATAGAGCTTGGGTGGCAGCGTTCTGACCTGAACTATGTATGTAGCAGTGGGCAACAGGGAAGAAGGTGGGATTTGTACACTCAGTTCACCATCAGATGTATTGTATTCCTTGTACTCCTAGTGACAGAGATGAGTGAGAGAATATATAAAGAACTGAAGCACACCAGTAAAAGCCCAGTATTAGAGATTACAAGTTTGGGCTTAGTTAAAATTTAAACTAAGTGGTGTCAGGGATGTTCTTAGGCATACACAAACTATGCATCCGTGGTCCGGCCCGACAATTTAATTTTTTGTGTAAATAGCGATCGCTCAGTCTAGATAAACCATTGCACAATGTGGATCTAAGGCCTTTCCCGGACATTTTATTAGAATGCCCCCCACGCCCCCCAAACTGCTAAGAACAGCCCTGGTGGTGTAATGTGATTAAGGTGTCTGAGGTACAGTGGTGTGTGGTACGGTTGCTAAGGTGGTACAGTGGTGTGTGGTACAGTGGTGTAGTACAGTTGCTAATGTCATACAGTAGTGTGATGTACAGTGATGTGTGGTACAGTTGCTAAGGTGGTCCAGTAGTGTGATGTACAGTGATGTGTGGTACAGTTGCTAAGGTGGTACAGTAGTGTGAGGTGCAGTGATGTGTGGTACAGTTGCTAAGGTGGTACAGTAGTCTGGGGTACGGTTGCTGATATGGTCCAGTGACTCCAAACTTTTAAACTGTTAGTGAATACCTAGGCAAATGGACATCTAGGCCTTTTACCTGAGTTTCGTTGCACTGGAGACGCAGTTGATAGTTAAGGTGAAGTTTGTCTGTTACTTTGGGTCTGGACCAGGACAACATCCAGTCTCCATTCTCCTTCTGCACCTGCACCTGACTGGGGCATGGTGTCTGAACTGTGAGGACAGAGAACGGTTAAGTTAGGAGCACATTCATAACCCTTAAAGGCCCTACTATAAGCTCTGAACCCTTAAAGGGGTAAAAGAAAGTAACAAGAATGCAGAATGTTTATGTGCCCACCAGGTGGCAGTGCCCATACACTGAAATCATAGTGAAATGGCAGTCCCAGTGCTAAACTTACTGTTTAATGGGTCTTCAAAGTTCTTGCTGTTGCGGGTGCTCTTCAGCTCTACGGTCAGCAGCTCAGGATCAGAAGTGACCACTGGGCATGTGAAATCCAACACGGCATGGTCTGTCCGGTTGCTGTGGCTAGGGCAATTCTGACAAGTCCTGCCAGGAAGAGTGAGCAAGAGAATGAGTCTTTTTGTGTGTGTTTGTTCTATAAGCAGTGTATTGTGTCCTGAAGGTGGGCAATATAGCAAAAAACTTTTTAAAAAAACTTTTAGGAAGAACCCTTAAACTGATTAGAACCTTTTAACTGGAAAAGAACCCTTGCATTCTGTGATGTCTCTTAAAACCATTAAGGATTTTCACACTTCACCGTTTTAAATATTACTTTTACAAAAGTATTTCTTTGTGGAAATGGGTGGTTCTTCTATGGCATCACTCAAACTCTCTGTGGCTTACTTTTGGTATATAGTATATTGTAGATCTGGTTTCTGTGTTCTGAGATTGAGAGGGGTACTCACTGGGTGGACCCATTGGTTTGCCAGCAGAGGTGGTAGGAGAAGAACTGGGCGTGCTCTCGCTTCACCTGCCAACTACACAACACTCTGTCTTCCTCAATCACACACTGCAGGTTGAAGGCACCTTCTGCAAAAGAGAAATGGGATAATGAAAGGGAAAGCCAGGGGAGAATGCAGGTGTGTCAGTATTGTCATGGGTTGTCCTTTCTATTCATGCAAAGGTTGGTTTTTGAATGCAAATCAGGTCTGCTGTACTAGTCATCCACTGTTATATAGTGTCAGAAACCCCATAAACTAGTCTTTTTCAGATTATCTTGGCACTTGGCAGTGATTATTTAGGCATGCAGCTTTCATGATACTAATCCATACACTACTTGCATAGCCACATTTGCCTCTCAGCTTGAACAAAGAAGCACACATGTCTTGTCTCCTACATTTAGGATTTAGGGGAAATTGTGTACCATAATGTGATATTTTGTCAATCTGTTCTTTTTTAAAAAGCAATTTTGTCAATCTGTTTTGCCCCTTTTAAAAAGGGCAATAAAACAAAAGCTCAGTACAGCACCATCAACAGAGTTAAAAAAAATATACAATCTGAACCACCAGTAGAGCAACTACAATCTACAATTTTCATTCAATTCTGTGAAGAATTTTCTTGTACCTTCCTTAGTGATCCAGAACACTGGGCGACTCCAGTCACTCCACAGGCCTGTCCTACCCTGCGCTCGCACTCTGGCCTCGTACGAGTAACCTGGCAACAGGTCGTCTTTCTCAATTACATGATGAGTGTCAGTCCTGTTATCTACCACCTAACCAGAGAGGAAAGAAGGAGGGTTGTAATCTGGGGTTCAAACACAGACGCATTGCAATATTTCTGTCTTAGCTGTCACAGATCTTTATCAAGTTTCAGACTGTGAGCAGGATTCTTTCATGTCGGGCTGCTATCTTTTGTGGGAATCAGAATAGTTTTGAGGTTGTTGCATTACTTTGACATTGGAACGGCAAAGTGTGCGTGCATAAATGTTTTGGTGACACTGCAAGAGAAAGTGCTGCGTAATTCAGGCTGGACGGGACACAAGGCTGTTTATCTAAATGTGAGTTTCCACACATGTGACAGTCTACTAATTTTCACAATTACTGCTGGTTAAACTAACAAAATGCAAAAACAGAGTGGGTCAACTGATGTAAAAATAGTGGTTTGGTCACAGGGGTAGCGCTAAGAGCCTGAAGTGTCTAAAAGCTACCTCAAAGAACACGATTACATGAAAGTGTTAGGAAAAAAGATCTGAGAAAGTTTTAAGAGGCCAGGGCTTATTATTTAAAGCCATTCATGATGAAGAGCTACATGTAGCGTGACATAAGGTAGAATTTTCAGAAGAAGACCTTACAATAACTGGCTTAAATCAACACCACTGTAAATATTAGTTCATGTCACAATAATAAAACTCCTATCCCTTTAAATGTGCAAGATTAGCAAGATTAGAGTAAAGCACTGTACTGTGTGATGGGGTAAGGGAAGGCCACTCAAAGCACCTAGACACTAGAAAAGCCAAATTTTTTTTTTTTGGCTCCTGGCCACTGATGGCTGTGGCATCAGTGGATCCAGCATTATTTTAAAAAATATGTGAAATACACAAATGCAGCTAGTAGAATTTGCATACACTGCACTAGGATCAGTTCTTATCAATTTTAAGAATGCAGAATCGATGCACTTGCTTTCTTCAGATCAGTGTATTATTATGCACCAATCCATTTTAAACCCCTAGTATATATTGTCATGGGTGGAAAAACAGATTGGGTACAGACTCCTTTCAGAGGAATTGTGTAAGCAGCTCAAGACAAACACTTTCTGACAGGATAGTGAGGATTTGAATGTGTCAGAAAACGACACTACTGTGTACACGCGCATACTCACGGTCCAGTCATGTCCATGTCTCCTGTACTTGACCTGGTAGGTGAGACCAGATGTGAGACGAGATGAAGGAGAGTAGGGGCTGTTCCAGCTCAGCCTTCGACCTCCACCGTCAACTTCTCTCTCACTTACATTTACTGGACTTAAGACTTTGCCTGTAGAGCACACAGTCATTCATCAGAAATGTACCTGTGATTGTACACAATGTAATTATACACGTCTTTTTTTTTTTTAAAACAGTCTGCCAAAACCTGCCTAGTTTTCTCACCATGCTGAGCTACTTTAAGAGTAGTGGCCTTAGAAGGGCAGGATGTGTTGAAGAAGACGGTGTGCTTTCCCCAGTAAAATACTTCCGTTTTATATACGCAGCTACGATAGAGTTTTCCATTGGGCAGTGGCTCATCTTGTCTATCAGGAATACACATGGATTCTTCTCTACAAGTACACAGACAAAGAAGAAATAAAAACTTAGATGTGTATAGTTTGATTATGTTCCCGTTCCGTCCCTTAGTCACTGTACGCAACCGCCCTCTAAATAGTTGCATTCCTTACTCTGAAAAGATCACCACTTGCAACCGTGTGTGCGGATCCTCCTCCCAGGTACAGCGTATGTGAGTAGTGTAGTCATTATAGCACTGCAGGGACTCCAGCACTGCAGAGGTCAGATGATCAGAGGTCAATGCACAACTAGCTTATGGTACTTGTGACAAGAGATCATGAGGGTAAAGCTAATAGCATAGACATTAAAAGTGTGTACATTTGAACATAAACAGTGACCTGGCACTGGTTCAGATAAACATATTAGTTTAGGTAAACCTCAACAAAAGTATGGCACAGTTAATTATGAAGTTACATGTGAATACCTACTTAAAACAAATGTTACTTTAAAACATTAGGAAAGTTCTGGATTCTCATATTGAGAATATTAAAGGTATAGATAAAGACAGAGTATGACTGAAGGTTTGGAATGATCTAGAGGATTTTGTCAATTCAGTGACCTTTATGACTGCTCTTCCAAGAGGCTACATCAGTTTGACAGTGAAGAATGAGGACCTTTCCCACCATCCATTTGAACTGATGAAACCTCTTCATGATAGCACAGTCACATAGCCCTCCAACTTCCTACTTTGTTTGCTTTTACTCACAGTGAGGAGTGCTCTGAAAACCACACTGCTGAACCTCAGAGCTCATCACCAGCAGAGGGAGTGCTGCCATAAGCAGCATCCTCACAGGCGTCATTTTGTTTGATCTTGGTGGATGTCCTGGGAGAAATAACATTGTTTGTTTGTCAATAGCACATCAATATAGCCATCATTTGTGTATTGCAGTGTGGTGTACACCAAGGGTTTCCTTGAGGTCCAGTAAAGTTTTGACAATTTTATTATTCTTGGGCCTTTGGCCTGGAATTAGACATCCCTGGTGTACACAGACACAGAAAAAAGATACTTATTGCAATATATTATGTTGCT
This sequence comes from Alestopetersius hilgendorfi, assembly GCA_037577075.1. NCBI lineage: Eukaryota > Metazoa > Chordata > Actinopteri > Characiformes > Alestidae > Alestopetersius > Alestopetersius hilgendorfi. Next base: position 2,764 of record JBBIGB010292217.1, on the reverse strand, counting down.
AATGATCACATTTGTCCAATAAATTTGTATATTTACAAATACACTTATTACAATATATATTATAATATATACATATATTACAATATGTATCTTTGTAAATATAAATTTATTGGACAAATTTGTCCTACATATAGGACACATTTAGCCAAAAGTCAACAGGATTGTTCAGCAGGAATGTCCTCTGTCTCTTTTACTGAAGAGACCATCAAAAACAGCAACAACAAAAACCTCTACAAAAGTTAAATTAAAAAAATATTCACGTCCACATTATTACATACAGATCAATAAGGGTCAAGACTAATTATGAACTTAAATTCAAACCTCAGCACCATCCGTCTTCAGCAGGCTAGCACTGTGTCGTACCTCACAACTCTTCCTTCTTCAATTAAGGCATCTGACGTCACCCTGTTCTTGCAGCTAAATGCCTGGAATAGGAGGAGAAAGGGATTCCCCTGAAAAGACAGCAGTGGAAAAAACAATGTAAAAATGTGAGAGTGAGACTGAGAGAGGAAGAACAAAGAGAGCGAAAGAGAGAAAAAGAGGGCAAATGTTTTTTTACACCAAGAAAAGAGCATTATGTTTGTTGAATATGTTAAAATTATGAGAACAGTTTAAAGATGCAAACCGCCAGCATTGCTTCTAGACGTGGCATATTTTTAGCTGTATAGGAGGGGGTAGATGAATAGGTGTCAAGCAAAGTGTGGTGAGGGGGAAACACCTTTGAGCTGTACTTCTCGGGGCTGGGGCAGATTTTTATGCTCTGTTAAGTTCAACTCATAATGTTCTTCAGTATCTTGAACTGTAACATTACTAACACTCCATTTCTCCTATTTGAAGACACTTAAGAACACTGAAAGCTTTAAAGGTGACTGGCTTGACTTAACAATGTTTACCACTACCAACCTGTTGGCTTTACAGTTAGTGACCTCATAAAAACGATGTGAAGCTCTGATTAGCCTTATAATACACAAAATCCATGGGTCGCTTTCTCGGCCATGAATTGAACACTGTCCGTGGACATTAAAATCTGATTTAGTGTAGGTTTAGGCTGGACCTGGATCTGGAAAACTGGTTCATGTTGTCCTATTAAGAGGTCAAAAAATTCTGCTGAAATTTTGAAAAAGTTACAGTCAATATTTAAGATTTTTCAATAATGTACAATATGTGTAATGAATAGTTTTTTGCACATAAATATCTGCAGTCTTTTAGACAGCTTACAATCATACAGAAGCTTTCACAGTACACTAAAATAGCAATTATATGTTCTGCTACTGACTGCGTTTAGGTTATTGAGGTTGTTTGAGTCACACGGGAAGCCGTGTTTGTTGAAAGTAGGCTAAATAACATTGCTTACCTCAAAGTCTTCAAAAAACCCTGCATTATTGCATAAACAGAGTAAAGTTGAATATGACTAATTTAATTTTCTTTAATTTTTGTTTAATTTAATTTTGTTTAAAACAGTTACTAACTAGCAATTTCTATGTATCACAATGTAGCTGTGTTCTAAATACAGCTGGGATAAATAAAGTAGGGCTATTACAACGAAGATATTTATTGTACATCCCCTTACAGTTGTCAGATTGCTGATGCCACCACAGCCCTTCTGAAGGTACTGTCAAAATAAAACATTTGTGGTAAAAAAATTTCAATTTACACCCAAATCTTAAACCTTAATGTCTCTCATTTCTAATTAGTACTGATTACTTACATCACAACACTTACCTTTCTTTTTCTTTCACTTTAAGCCACTCTTAGGTCTCCAGTCCATTTTCCTCCAGAGGTTTAATGTCCAGTGTATCTCTGAAGTGTAGACACTTCCTTCTGGGTGCGTGTGTGTGTCTGAGTGTGTGCGTGTGTTGGGAGGAGGATGCAGGCATGTGTGTTCATTGCTTTAATGCATCTTTTGCATGCCATCACTTCTTCGAACTAGCGCAAAACCAAAAAGTTCCTCTTTCTTTATGGTGTGTCAACACTTCTGCCTCCTGGTCAGCAAATGCTGTCTATTATACAGCCGCCCACAGTTTTCCAGGGAGCTACATTTTAAAACTTGCTCTTGGCAAGCTTCACACACAGTAATGCAACATCTGTTCTGATATGTTTTTTTTTAACAACCGCTGCCTGTTAAATTTATAGCACAATAATGTGGTATAGTTTCAGCGTGTGTGCGTCTGTGCGTCTGTGTGTATGTGTGTACGGAGTGTATGAGGCAGAAAAGGATCTGGTATTATGAACATCAGTAGCAGACTTTGAAAGAGTGATTGCTGGTTTCACAAACTATGAATGGGCCAGATATGATCATGTGTAGGCATATCAATGTTAAATATCTACTGCATATTTCATTTCTACCAGTGATGGTGCAAGATATGAGGCTTGTAGTTAGTGGCGTAGCGTGAAATTGGTGCAGAAGGCAAGGGTCTGAGCCCTGTGGGGTGCTATGGGCTTGTGGTGCATTTCACAGGTATGGCATATGTTAAACTGGCAAAAATTATAACATGGACAAAGTGCACAGGTGCGATCCTGCTGCAGCATGTTGTGACTGATTTTTATGTGCAATAACTACCATTCATGTCGGTAGTTTTTCACTCAGCTGTGTTACTTATATACTGTATTTATACCAAGCAATTCTGTATGCTGCTTAGAGTATTCATATTGAGCTTTTTTCTTTCTACAGATTTTAATTAGACTTTAAGATTCAAGATTCAAGATACTTTATTTGTCACATGCAGTCATACAAGTACAACACACAGTGAAATGTATCCTGAAC
>JBBIGB010292194.1:0-12502 GCA_037577075.1 Alestopetersius hilgendorfi | reverse complement strand
GCGCCGGTGAGTATTGATGTTTGTTTATTTGATGTTTATTAATAATACCTTTAGAGGGCGCCGGTGAGTATTGATGTATGCCTGTGGGGGAACATTGAGAAATTAGTTTTTTCAGTGTTTGTTAAGAAGAGGAACACTAAAGTAGTAAAATTAGTCGTAGTTGAAGTCAGTCAGCTGTTGCTACAAAGAAAGAATTTGTGGGACAGATTTCAGGATCTGAATGAACGAAGTCTTACTGCAGTTTATCGTAAAAAGCAGATACATTATTACACACACACACACACACACACACACACACACACCTCACTTGTCGCTTTGTTCTCTAAAGCAGCTGAAAAAACTGGAGACACATTCTCTGTTTTCTTCAGTTCATCTTGTGCTCATTAGTTTGACACAGTTGATTAAACACAAAACCTGATTATCAGCGTAACAAGACAGAAGCTCCTTCCATAACGCTGCTCATTAATGTGTGTGTGTGTGTGTGTGTGTGTGTGTGTGTGGGAGAGAGAGAGAGAGAGAGAGAGAGAGAGAGAGCAGCATTACCCTGTATATATCACCAGTGTGCTTATATATATATATGACATAAATGGAAAATGGAATATCTGTAAAAACGTCCCCCTGGATTATGGCTTTTTGAGGGACACTGTAAATGTCTGTATTTGCATATAGCACATTAAATATAAAGCGATTAACATATTAACATATATTAAAGTCAGGTGCTTGGACAGCATTGAACTTTATCTGTATCCACGAGAAGCTTAGCTAATCTAACGCTGGCTTTTCCATCAGAACGGAAAAATGGGGAAAAGCCTCTGGAGGCTTTAAAAGTAGCCTTAAAGGAAACAGGAGAGAGAGCACTACACACTTTAACATGAAGCACATCAAACATGTCTTTAAACATTAATAACGTTTAGAGAATCTGAGCAGTTAGGGCACTTAGACCCGGCTTTACATCATGCATGAGGCCTTTCGCTGTACATCATGGAGCGCGATTAGAGCGATTATGTATATTGTGTATGCTGTGTGTGTGGTGTATATTGTGTATTGAATAATGTACACATAAGGCATCGTGTGCTCTCTGGAACATTTCAAACAGCTGAACACACTGTATTTGTCAAACGAGCAGAAATTGTAAAAATAAAATTTGCTTGACTAAATGTTACACAGCTCCCAGAAAGTGTTTACCAAAATCTCTTAAAAGCTCCTGATCAAAGTGTTCAGTGGTGAAGATCATCATAACTTACACACAGTCTGTAAGAGAACAGGACCAGCAGTGATGACATCACCAACCTCGGAAGGTGCAGTTAAGTTTTCACAGTTTTACTTTAAGATTAGAGGGTTTATTTTTACCAGGTGATACTGGAAAGAGCAGCTGCTGTTTTCAAATCATATAAAAAAGCAAACATGAAAAATGATACAGTACAGAGGCAGTGATGGGATCGACCGCTCCAGAGCATCAAACCCTGTTCAGTCCTGAACTTTAAAAGACGCAGAGGTCCTTCACGTGTCTCAGGAAACGCACACACTAGCCTTCACACTGCCAGCATTGTGTGTTAATTTGGCAGAAACTGGATTAAACATATTAAAAATGTCTCATTACTTTGTTCAGTCATGGATTTGCACCAGCTATTCATGTGTGTATCAGAAGTCGAGTCTATTTATGCAGCCCATTAAAAATAGCAGGAAGTTAGAAGAAATAAATGAATACACAATCAATAAAAGAAGATTAAAAGTGTGATGGAAGAATATTTGAAAGGTGGAGTTCTTGTGTTTGTATTGAATGTCCTTTGCCTCTGAACCAGAGACTGAAACTCGACTAGTGTGTCATCGTCACTCTTTGATTGTTGTGTTGTGTTAAAGTGGCTCGGGGCTCGAGCAGAGTCATTTCAGCCTGATTGAATCATGACTGCGGTCTCTGATTGCTTCTGCATCCGTCCACAGGGATCAACAAAGGAAGCTGTTTCCGGATCAATCACTTCCCCGAGGATAACGACTACGACACAGACAGCTCCGAGTACATCCTGCGTAAGCCTGCCTCTCCTCCACTCTCCATCACTGGCTCTTACAGAATCCCAAAACCAGTCCTGAGGCTCCTTTAGTGCCAGGGGAACAGAGAGAGCTGCTTCATGGTGACGCCACACAGTGCTGCTTTGTTCTGACTGTAGTCTCATCACAGATCCGTGTTTTATAGCTGCAGTTTAAGCTTTAAGTACCAATCAAGTCATATGTTCTGCTTCACCAGGAGATGCTCTTAGCAGTTATTTCCTCAATCAGTTAACCTTTTACTGAATCAACAAAGGAACTCACATCCCTCCTTTGAAGCCACTATTATTCAGACATCCATCTATGGACCAAGTGCAATAGAAGACATATCGCCCCCTGTGCTTCCTGTGTTGTACTGCAATCTGTCAGAACAGAGTTTAAACCACAGATATTGTTTTCAACATTGAGCATTTTATCAGCTCTTCATTGTAGACCCAGGGAAGGTTTGCACGAACTAGTCTTTGAATGAACTGAGAACTTCACTGTCCTGGAACCACTCCATGAGCATCACCTTAAGTGATGAGGTCAGGCAGCAACTTTTATCCGGATCAATATATTACTTGCTAATCAGGCTACAAAGCATCGACAAGTCAAGACTTTTTTAGGTGTTTTTAATTGATGCCAAATTTTCAGGGCAAATACATTAAAATACTTAAAAAGATAAACATGTTATCACACTTAAAACATATGTAATAGACTGCTATATCATCAGACCTTCCAACCAGAGAAAAGGAGGAGTGATGATCCTTCACTTTATCAAAAGAAGAGCAAATGCAGTTCCAGGACCTGATATTTCCCACTAAGGTGCAGTTAGACAGTGTCGGGTATTTTTCTCACCTGCTGCTCATCCATTTCCTCAAGCAGCAGATAACTGTCCAGCCCATCCACCAGCATCCCATAATATCCGCCCAAATCCCTGCAACCCTTTGGCTGCTTACTCCTCAAAATTAATCCTGCCTGCAAATTATTTCAGCAGCCAGCCGGGCCCCTGGGAACCCACCTCTAAGCCCCAGATCGCTGTCCCGGGGAGGAAGATTAGACAGGTCCACCTTGCAAAGGCTGCAAAGGGGCCAAACTGGGTTTCAGGAGATATTATACTGGATTTCCCTGAATTTTTGATGACTGATACCGTCTTCCTACACTGAGACATAAAAATGGGGAATAAAATCCATTTGCGCTACTAATGCAACACGTGACCTCGCTTTCACTGTTTTCTATTAGAATTCCACTGAAAGGCTTTGAATTCTCATGTCTTTTTTTTTAACCTGCTGATGTGGTTTCTGAAGCTACACAACACACTCTTTTCTATAAAGTATAGATCACAATTTCCTGAAGTTTTTTCCACAGAATCCCTCTCACGTAAAGAGGTTCCCATAAAGAGAATACATTCCTTTAACTCGTCACCAACCTTAGCTTCCTTTAATCGCCCAGAAGTCTAAATTGTCCAGAAAAAGTGTCAAACGAATTTGTCCAGACTGGTCTGAGTTCCCAGCTGTTTTGGTTTAGGTCTGGACCAAACAACGGAGAAGACCCACTAAGACATGTTTGTCTTTAATGTTGCACTGAAGCTACGAGCCTAATGTAGCAACAAGTATCGAATCTTTACAAGCCCCCATCATTAGCAGGATGCAAACTGCAAATCACCACGTCCTCGCCTCCGTCCTCGCGTGAGTCTCTCCCGCCTGATCACATCGTGTGCTGTGGCGTGTTCACGTGTGACGGAATGGTCACTTTACGCTTGCTAACCTTGTATGACACATTGTTACCAGTAAGAACAGAATCATAGAAACCATATCAAAGTCTGGACTGTGGTCCATGTTTATAGAAAAGTGTGTTCAGTGCCAGAAACTACTACAGCAAGTCAGACTATTCAAAAACTCACAGTTTGACACCAGTGTGTGATGGTCTAGCAGTTAGCACAACGCTAACAGGTGAGTTTCAGCCTCCACTTCTGATCTATTTTAGCCTCACAGCTCCAATACACTAAAGAAGCAAATTTATTTTACATTTTCACATTTACAGCATTTTTCATTATTTGTTTTGATTGATTAGATTTTTTTAGGGGGAGTTCTGATTAATTCATCACTTAAACTGACTCTAAAACGAATGTTTGCTGTTTTCTGCAGGGATCGTTCGAGCCTCCAGCCTCTTTCCCATCCTGAGCACCATCCTGCTGCTGCTCGGGGGGCTGTGTGCGGGGGTGGGACGGATCTACAGCAGCAGAAACAACATCCTCCTGAGCGCTGGCATCCTTTTTGTGGCTGCAGGTAACAGAAAGGACGGGAGTCCAGCGGCTGGTGATACAGTGCGGCTCCTCTGGCGCGTTTTTATTGATGAACAGAATTCAGTTTCCACACACAGAACAGCAAAGCTGGGACAGGGCCGCCATGAATTTATGTCTCTGATGTCTCCAAGTCTGTAGAGGGGCACAGCCTTATCAAACTTATGATAAATAAAATGTAATTTTGCTTTAAATGTAATTGCATTAGCACACTATAATATTTTAACAATATTTTGCATAGGCAGGTTTTTATCGTCAAACGACATTCTATCCCTAGAACTGTATATTGTGTAATTTAATGTCCCGCCTCCCTCATGTGACCGTCCCAGTCGTGCAGCAGACGAGATAAAAAAGTTATAAGGTAGAACGGTTCATGCTCCTCCCTGAAGTCTTGATGTCTCTTTCACCAGGTCTCAGCAACATCATCGGCATCATCGTGTACATCTCCAGCAACACCGGCGACCCCGGAGACAAAAAGGGCGAGGACAAGAAGAACCAGTACAGCTACGGCTGGTCCTTCTACTCCGGCGCGCTGTCCTTCATCGTGGCCGAAGCCATCGGCGTCCTGGCTGTGAACATCTACATCGAGAAGAACAAGGAGGTTCACTTCAAGCGGCGCGAGTTCCTGAAAGGTGCGCCGTCCTCGTCCTCTTCGCCGTACACACGCATCCCCAGCTACAGGTACCGGCGGCGGCGCTCCCGCTCCAGCTCCCACTCCACTGAGCCGTCCCGGGACACCTCGCCTGTGGGGCGCAAGATGGCCGCTGCTTCCTCACTGCCTCTGGGGGAAATCTCCATGTACACGCTGGGGAGGGAGCACCCTCTGAGGCCAGCGGGGGCCCTCGGCCCCTACAGCCCCGACCGAGACCCGCCCGGCTTCCTGCAGGTCCACAACTGCTTCCCCAAAGACACCAAGGACAGCCTGAACCGCAGGACCACACCGGTGTGAACACACAGCGGTCACCAGTAAAGGATGGGGGGGGACGGCATGGTTTGACATCGGACAATTAATTTTTGGTTCTGGCATTGGACTATTAATTTTGAGATTCGTAGCAAGAAATGAAAGGTTTGCTTATAGTTGTAGCGTTTTCCTGAGGCTTTGTGCAGCTTCGTACTGTAGACCTGAAGCTCAGTGACAAGCCCAAGTAGCAATACTTCTATCCTGCACTGAACACTGAAACGATTAAGCCTTTGTCCCAGTATTGAACATATACAATTTCACGTGATGCATCTTTCTACAACTGATACACCACGACTGTAAGACAGATCAGGGGCTCCCAGTCATGAGGAGCATCGTCCTTTGATCTGAATCAGGCGAGGAAAGCTCAGATGTTTGCAGGGTTAAAGGTTTTGCCCCAGAAGGTTAAAGGGAAACTGAAAAGGTGCTAAAATCAGTCGACACCACAGTTATGATCCACTGCCCAAGCTGTTATCAGGCTTCGCCCCTTTTTTGATTTTATATCTCGTAACTAAGCCATTTTGTACAACTGTGTTTTGAACTGCCGTATTGTTTACTTCTGATGTTTACAACAGATGTGTTAATGTATAAAAACGGTGAATCGGTTTCAAGTGGACATTTGAAGAAGTCGTCTTAATAAATAAATAAATAAAAATAAATAAATTAATAAATAAATAAATAAGGCCATTCAAGGACTTTCTCCTCAGGGAAGTTAATAAGGAAGGAACCAGCGGTTCAGGTTTAAGATAAGAGGATTTTTATCAGAAATCACGATCAAGGTACTGCTGACGAATTTCTGGTTCCCTGTACCTATGCCTGAGGTTCTGTTGAACATTAGCTGAGGAAGCTACGCGTTCTCGCGCTCTTCTAGTCTGTGTTTTGGCACATATGGTCAAACACTCGCTTAATTTGCTCCGGTTTATGCCCCGGGCATCTCATGCCACATCCCCTTGACGCGGAGTCGTTCATCATTCGTAGAAAGAGGCATTTGGCTAATGAAGCAAGTTCCATTGCCACAGAACATGCGGAGTCCGCCCCGCGAAAGCACATTACCACGTCTGCAGGGTGGAGAATTAATGTGTTACGGCAAGCCGAAAGCGCAGCACTGAGCCTAGCGCAGCCTTCCCAGCTTTCTGAGACGTCTGTCCATCTCTGAGAAGAGAAAGAACAGAGTAATTAAAATATTAAACAAAAAAGTAACGACGTCTGGCAACGAAACTTTCCAGGGCGAGGCACCAGTCACTGAGGTGATGCCATAACTGCAATTCATTATCGTATGTTATTGCTGTAAATCTCAAATGTAAATCTCAAACACGGACGGTTGTTGTTTCTCTGTAGACGGTGTGAAATTGTCTCATAATATAATAGCATAACCGGAGGAAATCTCTCTCTACTCCCGACGGATTATCGCCATGGCAACAGTTAATAAAGTCAGAGTGAACCCTGTTCTGAAGTCGCACATATTCCTGTTTACAGCGACGCAGAGAAAAGAGCTTCTCCAGAAACGCCTTCCTAACGAAAAGACGTGCAGTTCTGACTTAGCGCTATCCTCCCTCTTCATCCAACACACAGTTGCAATACGTCATTTTCTTTTCTGTGTAAAAGTGGAGTGTGTGTGTGAGAGTGAGTGTGTGTGAGTGTGTGTGTGTGGGAGTGTGTGTGTGTGTGTGAGAGTGAGTGTGAGTGTGTGAGTGTGTGTGTTCTGCTGTAATTTTTCCTTTCTTGTCTGCTCTCCTTCACTGTAGTCGACCTCAATAAAAGCAGAGATTTTACTGTTCTACCTGATGCCTGCACCCTTCTCTTCTTCTTCTTCTTCTTCTTCATGGAAAAACTCCACTGAGATCCACAACCAACAGGATCAGACCACACTCTTAAACACAGCTGCCATAAAGGGTTCAGAGTGTCAGAGAGGATCCTCTCCTAAAGAAAGGGTTGAGTGGAAGGTTCTTTAGGGGCCGAGGGTTCTTTGGAGGCCGAGGGTTCTTTAGATTGAGTGAAAGGTTAGAAGTTAGGAGGTTTGGGAGGATCCTCCTCCCTTTTCCCAGCTCTACCTTCCCTTGTTCCTCAGACCTCCGTCACAGCTCTCAGGAGAACCCAGGACTCCCTCGGAGATCTCTCTCCTCGTACCGTTTTTGTAAATAAGGGAGTATGAGGAACCTTTAAAGAACCAGAATCAATTAAAGGGTTTTTGTTGCGCCACATGCCTGAGGAACTTGGTAGGAACTGTCATTTTTAGGGGGGACTTTACGGCTCAGAAGCTTTGAGAGTCAGGAATGTCTGTTTGTCCAGAATTACCGGCGTTCTCTTCCTGTTCTCTTCATCAAAATGTCATAAAGACTTCTCTCTCTATAGCAGATTTCATGAGAGAAGCAAAAGCAAGTTCTTAGCCATAATGTATATTCATTTAAAACCTCATTTAAATCAGTCATTTAGACCTTTTCTATTGGTCCATTCATCATGGTTTTGATACAAAAGTGGTCATTTGTTGATGCCGCAGGTTCTGTCTACTGTACATCCTGCACTCCCTCCTCTCACATCAATAACTGAAGTAAAACACACCGAGAGTCAAAGGGTAAAATCAACCAGGGAATTATATAAAAGTTTATCTAAACCCACAAAACTGAAACTTAAAACAGCCAAACAGCTAAAAAGGAACTCCATCAGAGCTGAACGCCATCCGCCTCGCTCTCAGGGCCAGAGGAATGTGCTCAGTTCTGAAAGAAAATGCCTGTATGGAGTGAAAAGAGAGCACAATTTCATAACAGATAATAGAAATGTGCAGAAAACATCGTAGAAAAGCCACGGTTTGTATCCTCAGTGTAATTACTGTTTGAGATTTATTTATGTTTAATATTTGTTGCTTTTATCTTGGCCACACCCCCACCTACATATGAAACCTGATAGGTGGACAGCCTGATAGTTTGACTCACCGCACATTTATAGATGGCCCCCCACCCCGCCTCCCCAAGCCCCCCATGAAACTCATGCAGCCCTTTGGTCATCAACTTTTCTGATGAAGCTCGACAGCTGCGGGCTGGTCCACAGGCCCAGAGCCTCGGGGGAACAGGAGCAAACTGCCATTTGGCCCTCGGTCTCAGTTCACAGCACAGTGCTATACTGAGCCCAGCCCCAGTCAGGACCTCCAGCAGGACTGTAGAGGAGCTCACCTGCCCAGACTCACCCCCACCCAGAGCCCTGGAGAGGGAACCATCAGAGGGAAGCCTAGAATCTTCAGCTTGAGTCTCCAGAGGCGGTTACTCTTACAGTAGCAGATCGCAGAAGGCCCGACTGTTGGGGCACCATGCAGAAGAGCACAAAAGTGAAGATCACATCCGTGGTGATCCTGGTGGGCATGGTTTCCATGTTCACAGCCGTGGTGACGGACCACTGGGCCGTGTTGAGCCCGAAGGTGGAGAGCATCAACACTACATGTGAAGCAGCTCATTTTGGTCTGTGGAAGCTCTGCAAGAAGCACGTCTACATCGAGGAGGAGGAGGCCGTGGGGAAAGGGTGTGGACCCATCAGCCTTCCAGGAGGTGAGTCCATCACAGGAATGCACATTCTGACCATTAGCGCTTTGGGAGTATTTATAAACGGTTTGTTGTATCTAAACGAGGTGGTTTTACCTGACTGGCCCGTGGGGTTTAATTCCAGTGACCAGCGGAACGACTTGTGTTCATTGTATTTCACTTCACTTTCTTTTCCAAATCATTTCTAATTTAAAATGTTGAGGTAAGTGTGTCATACGGAACCTGCTGGTATGATGTGATCTGGAAAAACCTCACGCACCCTCTGTAGAAGTCAGTTAACTGCGAGACACGTTTGGTGCTAGCATGATGTTAATAATGCGTCTCGGAGTCTGTGGGTGACTGGATTCATGATTCATGAGCAGCCTATTATTTAGGTCAGAGTTACCCAATCTGTAATGGAGCCTCAGACATCTCAAACATGTGGAGGCACAAACCCTACTGCAGCTAGGCGCTAGCACCAGGAGGTGCTGCGTTAGCGAAGCAGCGAGACGCTCTGGGGGGTCTAAAGTCAAAACACTGGCTTCAGGTGGCCTGGATAATTATGGACACTGGAACTGTGATTCTAGTATACAGATCTACTGCAGTGCAGCATATAGATTGTTGCTAATCACAATAAACGCTCGTCTGATTTCTGGATAATTATGCTCTGTCAGGCTCAGGACATGCTAGCGGTAATTAGCGTGTGGTTTGTGTTTCGAAACTGCAGGGTGTCCAGAAATACACCACACAGTCTAAATACACAGAGATTCCTTTCAGGAGTATCCTACCACCCAGATCCCACATGACGAGGGTGAAGTCCATACACCCACTGAAGAGCATGCGCTAATCAGAACACTAATTAAAAAACAAAAAGTTTTTGAAGTGTTCTTATGAAAACATATTAGGTTCCCTAAACATCAATTCTTATTTATATTATCGTCTGACTCCATAAAAGGGAGTGAAGACTTTCCCCAGCATCGTACGGCCAAGTTACGGAGCTCTTTTGTGCCGCCACCATTGCTGACACTGAATTAACACAGAGCTAATTCTGAGCCACAGTGTAAATTAACCTCTCAAGCTGCCTAACGACCTGGGGACAGAACCTGCGTTGTTTTAACGTGAGAGCAGGCTTCTGGGCACACAGGGAAGCTGCAATGATTTCAGGGAGTCGTCTTAGCTCAGTGTCCCATTAGTTAGGACCTCAGAAGCTGGACTGAAGGTTAAATTAACATCATTATGTTTATGGCAGTTGGCTCAACCAGATTCTCACGTGTTTGGAGATCCCAGTCGTGTTGGGAGCACTGGACTGTGCAGGGCAGGGACTTCCGGACTGGTCCGAGATCAGACTGAACAGAAGAAACGATAAAACTCCCTCAGATGTTCTGTCTGTGTTCAGTCTAGAACAGCCCCAGTATTAGCTTAGCAATACTGTACTACTGGAAATCCCTGGAGGGGCTAGAAATGGTCATCAATGTTTTCTGGTTGTATTCTGTATTTGTGGCCCAAACTGAAGGATTCACTTTATAAGTCATGCTTCATCAGTCGACAGAGCTGTGCGGATTTCAGCGGATCCACGTCTGACTGCGATCAGATCAGCCAAGACCTTCCTTTGTTTGAGGGATTTCAGATCTAATGCAGAAATGAAGCAGCTGCCTGGTGTTCAGCAGTGAGACCCTCGCGCATCAGTGTATTTGTGGTCTTAAAGTTATTCAGACGATTACAAATGTTCATTCTTCCGAAACACAGTACAAGTTTTATTTAGTCTGATTATTGGAGCCAGAGATTAGACTGGACCTTCTCCAGCTCTTCACCAATCAGGAACAGAGAATTCAAAAACAAACTGTGTCTCAACTTTACAGCTTTATCAGCTCTGTGATCAGATATAATAATAATAATAATAATAATAATAATAATAATAATAATAATAATAATAATAATAAAAACCATTTATATTGGATCTTCCATACATATGGACACAGACCAAAGTGCTTTAAATGCAAAATCACTCAAAGAAATTAAAAATGCACATAAATAAAGAAAATGTTAAATATTTGGGGTTAACCCATTAAACTGAACTAAGATCTAGAGTAAAGGGTCATTTCTAATATAATATAAAGAACAGAACATTTAAAGTGTGTGTGTATAACGGCAGCTGAAGTCCAGAGTAAGAGGAAGTTGAGCCGATAGCCTGGTGGGTATTTAAGGGCAGGTTCTTCAGATCTTTGATGTGAAACAGAAGCTGCTTCTCCAGATTTCCTTTAGGAGTGTTTAAAAGGAACATGTCCATTTAAATCTTTACAAACTAATAAGAGTAGATCACAGCGGTTTGCTCAGTAAAGTCTTTATAAATGTTTATGACGGTCAGATTTCGCTCCATCCTGTGACAATGAACTGGTTCCAGCAGTCGTTCCAGAATCTGAGCAGGATCCTCTCCTGGAGCAGACAGAGCTCTAAACTTAGAGCCACTGATATTAGAACCACAGCAAAGAGGCCAAACACTTCAGCTGGTTCACCATAAACTGTGTAATAATCTGGGCGATAAACTGCTGCTTCTCTTTGTGGAACGTCTTACTGGGATTAAAGGGCATCACTGTGTGGAACCGTGTGCATGTACAGTGTGCGGCATTGTACAACGTTCCTATTGGGTGTTAAACATCATTAGAGGCAATATCTTTGGTGCAGTATCAGTACTTTAGGTATATATAATTTAACATTCCTACTGAACTCTACTTGACAAAACACTCCTGACTATTGTGTCGGTAGATTTCACTCAACTGTGTTCATATCTATAGCATTAACACCAGCGTTTGTGTTTATATTGAAAACTGTACAGATTTTAATTTAAAATTTATATTTTAGTGTCTCTGTGCAGTTCTTACATAAGTTTCCTCCCGGATCAGTAGTTTTCTGGTTCTGGTCACGTGACTCTGGGCGAAGAGTTTGGCGTATTCCTGCACGCTCTCGGATACGAACGCGGCCCAAGCCTCCGCAAACTGAGAGAACGGAGTCCGGCCCGAAGCCATGTGTGGTCACATGACCAGCACTCCTAAAAATAAAGATGCCCAAAGGGCGCCAGAAATACCCTCTTCCCGAAGGTTCTCCGCGGAACCTTTTAACGGACAGTTCTTCAAACAGTCACGTTCGTAAACTGAGTGTGTGAGTGTTGACCATCATGTACAAGATCAGAAAAGAAATTTGTGTTAAATTAGTAAACATTGTGTGTACAGGGGTTAACAAAATCCTCACACTCAGATCAGTTTATAATACACGCTTCCTCAGGGTTCCTCAGGGTTCCTCAGGGTTCTTCAAAGGTTTTTTCATCAAAAATAGGTGCTAAAATCACTGCAACTGCATTGCAGCTAAGACTAAGAGATTTTTTAGGTGAAAGCACAGATGTGTATCTGCAGGACTGTACAAAGCAGAATAGCGGCGGATGCTGTAGAATGTTAAGGATGACGGTAAAATTAATATCCACATGTTTTTCTGTTTGATCAGAGCACATCACATTTAAAAAGATTAAGAGAATAATCTAACAGCTTATTACCATCAGAACTTAAGGCAAGACACTGCAGGCAGACATACACACATCCAGAAAGACATCAGTATCTGTATCTATATCATGTACCAGAGTATCCAGTAGAGTTGGATGTCTCGAGACCGGTCTTGGTCTCGAGACCGGTCTCGAGACCACTTTTACGTGGTCTTGGTCTT